>WAAE01023851.1:192852-222385 GCA_013400495.1 Nicator chloris
GCGGCCGCCGCCGCCCCCCGCCGCCATGTTGGAATCGGGCGGGCGAGCGCGGCCCCGGCGGCGCGCGCGGCCGCTGCGTCAGCGCGCACGGCCCAGGACACGCCCCCCGGGCAAGGCCAGCCCCCTCTGCGCATCCATCCTCTGATTGGCCGCGCCCCCATATAGGCCACGCCTTCGTGGCGCCCGTCCCGTGTGGCCACGCCCATTTCCCCACCAGACCACGCCCCGGTTCCTAACAGGCCACGCCCCTCTGCGCTGCTTCCTGCCGTTCGAGCGCCATGGCGGGAGCGGCGCCTGAGGGAGCGCCGGGGCCGCGGCGGGGCTGAGGGGGAACAGCACCTGCGGGGCCCGAGCTGGAGGAGCCCGGGGGGGCTGCGGGATCCCAGGGAGTCTGGAGGAGCCGGGGACTGAGAGCTGGAACTGCCGGGGCTGGAGGAACCGCGTCTGCCTGCTGCGGGGCTGAGGGAGCCGGGGGTGTTGGAGGGGTTCAGACGGGGCTGGAGGAACCCAGGAATGGCTGGGGAAGCCCGGGAGGGCTGGTGGGGCCCGAGGGGAGCTTGAGGAACGAGGGCTGGGCGAGCCCCAGGGGTTAGAAGAGGCTTGGGGGGGGCCCGGGGGAGCCCTTCATTTATGTGCACTGATCTCGGAGGTTGCTCTGGGGTAGCAGGATAAATGTGGCTTAAATATGCCACTTCCTCCAGCGGGCCCTGTCAGCAGGAGATTTGAACTCAGTAAAACCCAGTTCCATGAAGAGCAAGGAGGAGATGGGGGAAAAATCAACCATGCGGCTTGTTTTTCCTTAAAGCATTACCGATGATTTGCATAACAGAAACATGCAGAAGCCTTTCTTGCTTTGCCTTTAAACATGCTGCTGGTATTTGAGCCCAGAATATTTTTCTCTGTGTTGTGCTGGAATATTCCAGCTGTTTGCAGCTTCCGGACAGGATGGTTACACACCGCCTCTGGATTTGGTGTTCCATCATCCCCTCTTCTGATACTTGCACAAACTGCTGCCCTGTGACCCGTTTTCCTTCTGACAACAGGAAGGATGCCACAGGCCTCTTTAATACAGGAAGGATTAAATTAATACAGACTTTCACAGTTACTCACTGCTTTCAACATCCCAGACTGTGATGGATGGATTCAGTGACCCAGCATGCAAGTATTTATCATCTTTGGAGAAGCAGGCACTGCAAAGGCCTTTCAGGAGAGATGTGGGCAGAAAATGGATGGTTGGCATTAGATTGTTGTGCTGGTAAATACAGGGTGAAGTGGAGACGTTTTAGAGTTTTCAGTTGTTCAGTGCTTAAGAATAGAGATAATAAATAAAGAGTTTTACAGGAGTGATGCTGGTAAAGATAGTGGAAGCCAAATACAGCTCCTAGGTTATGAAGCACTCATAGCTGTGCAGCAAAGAGAACGTGGTAGCACAGAGTAAAGCCCTTTATTCCACCTGTGGAAAGGAGTATCTCAGAGATATCCTTGGTGTGTTGTCAGGTGAAAGGAAATCAGCATTGATCCAACTTCCTGCACCACTTTTTTTTTCTTTTTTCCTCCTGGATTCTCCTGAGCTGGCCCAATTTCTGTTTTCTATTACTGTTGTTAGCTTGAGAATGCTCATCCTCTTCCCTGGTTTGTGCCATGTGGCTCACCCTGGTGACATGAGCTGAACCAGCTGCAGACAAAGAAAACTCCTGTGAGTTTTGTTTTCTGTCAGAGCAGAGTTCCCAGCCCCCAGCCACTGCCAGCACCAACACTTGGGTGGTGCATCCAGCTGTAAGGATGCTCCCAAACCTTTCCTGGGTGCTGGGAAGAGCTTGTGCCTGTCAGTTTGTCAGGATTTGGGTATTTCCTGGGCAATCCTGTGAGCTGGATCCTGCCTGGCAGCCCGGGGCAGTAATTAACCACTGACACTCAGCTCGGCGGTGCCTCAGAATAGCCCAGCTCAAGTTGCTGCTGACAGAGCTCCAGGAGACCATCGGCTCCACTGCTCCAAGCAGGAGCTCTGCCTTCTGTGACCTTCCAAAGGGAGCCCTGGGGCCCCAGGGCAGTCCTGAAGGACTGAATCACTGCTGGGTGCTGTAGATGACTCTGTAATCGCCAAGGAAATCTGGGCTCTGGGTTCTGATGGTGTGGGTGGGCCTGTGGATCACTGGGCGTGGATCTGCAAGGACTAAATCATCGTGTGCCGTGGCAAACTGCTTTTCCTGCCTCTTGATTGCCGTGTGGTTGACTGGTTTCTGTGGCTCTGGAGGAGGGATGCCACTGACATCCTGCCTGGGGTTCAGTGGGAAGACAGGGGCTGTCCCAGAGATCAGCATCATGAAAAGGAGCTGGCTTTACTCAGATATTTCCAAGCATCTCACTCAGGCAGATGTGTCCAGTGTGTGACAGTCTTCACCTGTGAAACAAAGAAGTCACACTGTTCCTACTTTGAGTTTCTGCCCTCAGATGGGGCTCGTGGTTGGCTTCTTTACTTGTGAAATTGCTTGTTATTCATATTTCAAATTTTCACCTGTCACAAGCAATTCCAGACAAAAGCTTTGGAGGTGAGATTAAACAGCTCTCCAAGCCTGAAACAGATTTCCCAAAATCTCTTGCTTTAAAGCAGCAGGAAGGAGCAGTCTCAGTCAAATGATAACAGCTTAATGCCAGAAGGCAAAACCTTGTCTCCTTTGACAGCACCCGGAGCTGTTCAGCCACGGGCTTCCTTTGCTCTCAGTGGTGCCTGATTAGACCCTGCCCAGTTTGGGCTGTGCTGGATGTTCACCTCTTGCTTTGGCAAGAGATGGTGCTCCAGATGTGTGTGTGCCATCTGGCTCCTGCCCACAGCTGGGTAGCAAGGCAACTTCTAGGAGTTCACATTTAAAACCTTTCAGAAATGCAGAAATGCAATTGTGTTTCAGGCCTCAGGCATATGCTGAGATGAAGCCAGGCCCCTGAATGGATAAAATGCTCTCCATTCAAGAACAAAAATAAAAGGGGAACAGAAAACCTTGAAGCAGAAAAAAACAAGGATCATCTTTTTAGAAGTGTGGCAGTACTGGAAACATGTTCAGGACTGCAAATCCAAGCCCCACACAGGTTGCTGGGGATCAGCCCAACCCCTCTGCTGAAGGAGGGGCATGTTCTGTGAGCTGGATTTGTAAGAGATGCCCCTGGCTGGGAAGTTGCCCAGCCTTCCTTCCTCCTTACCTGGACAGGTGCAGCCTGAGAGCCAGGGACAAGGGTGCTGTTGCCAGCAGAGATAGCAGCTGCGTGAGCCATTCCTTCACTTCCCAATCTGTCTCTGGGAGCCCGTGGAATCCTTTTGGATCTGCCAGGTACACTCGCACGTACTCCTAAAAGCCTACAACAATAAAATGTTGGTTACTGATTTGTTGAGCCAAGGAAGACTCCAATCCCCTTCAATGCCATGTCCTTATGATTTAAGTCCTCTATTTCCTTCAATAGAAGCCAAAAGGCAAGCTTAGAAACAGTGAAAAATAATCATGTCAGCTTCAGTCCCTTTCACCGCTTACATCTCATTCCCCAGGGAAAGGACTCCTGGTGCCCAGGCATGTTCTGCCTCTTCACAAAGAGAATTTCACCCCAAATTTGTTACCCGTTAAGCACAAGAGTTAGATAAAGCCAGGCCAATGGGAAATTCCACGTGCTGGCCCCTTTGAAAGGACCCTTGGCATTTGAGGGAATAGCTATTGCCAACAATTCCCTAAGGAATGGGAGCTACTGGACCTGCAGTGGGAACAGCCTCATCTTCTGCCACCAGCACAGAGCAAACCCTTCTCGAGCAGGCTGCCCCCATCAGAAGAGATCAGAAGAGACAAAAAAGGCAAGAGTGAGACACGAAATCAGGACAGCTGAGTGAAGGAAAGAGAGATTAGCAGTGAAATTTGGTCTGGCTGTTTGCAAAGCTATAAAGTGCAGCAGGATGGAGTTTTGCTTTTCCATTTGGGGACTGTGGAAGTCTGAGGAGAATGCTCTGTTTGGAATGGAAAAGGAAGGTCTGGTGATTACCAGATCTGTTGTCTGGCTCATCAAGCCTTTGGATATTATAAGAAATACAAGAAATATAGTTAAACAAATAGATTTGCACCATGGGTAGAGATCCCCCACTAAATCCCACTGTCATCCTCCCTTGCCTCTGGACCAGAACACAGGATGTTGGTGTTTCTCCCTGCAGCCCCGAGAGCTGAGTTTGGGATCTCAGCTCACTGGTGCTGCTGCTCCACAGACTCAGAGTTTTTCCCTCAGGCACAGTCACAAGCAGCAGCCTGGGGCTGCAGAAAACATCCACACATCTGTCACCTCTCCAGAGATCTGGAAGACGAGTTCTGCTGTCCCTAGGTGTTGAGCACTGACCTAAGAAAAAGGTGGCAAAGGAGAGAGGAATAGCGAGGCCTGAGGTGGCTTTTCTGTCCTCAGCCTTCAAAGCTGTGGCTGCAATGTTGTGGTTTTTTCAGCCTCCTTAAGCTAAAGACTGACTGTGCCTTTGAATGTGAGGAAGAACAGACAATCCTCTGCCCTTCATCCACAGGAAGGTGATGTGAGGACTGTTCTTTGGGGTCCATATCCTGGATAATAAACCTGGCTCTGCCAGAAATCAGATTCCAGATGTGCAGACTGTGATCCATGGCAGCAGAAACAGCACAGGTTCCTTTTTCAAACACTTCCACATACCTCACCTCAGCTATAAAATAAGAGAGGGGCTCACAAAATGAGAGATTCTCAGTGCTTTTGGGATTTAGCAGAATGCTTGTGGCTGGGAGATGTCTGTGTGCCTAAAGCTCCAGGACTGCCAAGCTGTCACAGCTCTTCTGAGATATGAAAGCAACTTTCCAGCCTCAAGAAGTGGGGAAGGCTCAGCAGAGTGCCCAGAAAGAGTGTACAGCATCTCAAAAACTTCCATGTTCCAGACAATCACGGAGCCATCCCGGGCAGCTGCCACCAGCAGCTGGCAATCAGCACCAAGTGCCATCGCTGTGAGGCCAGCCCTGACACATAGAGAGCAGGGAGAGGCTGCTCTTGCTGCCACAGACAGAAAAGGGACATTTTGGAGCTTGTTTATGTGCTGTGCTTCCCCAGCTGGAACCCCTGGTCCTGTGTGAACCCCGTGGTCTGTGCCAGGAGCAAGATTAGGTTCCTGCAGACGTATCTAGGTCAGTGTGTGCTGTTGTTGTCCTGACGACAAAATGACCCACTTTCCCCTCATTTGTGGAAGCAGTTGCCAATGGGGCCGGGGCATGGCCAGGCACAAAGGCACAGGACCTTCCTCCTGCCTTTGTCTCCAAGCTGGGTTCCTACAGAAACAGGAGTTTCCTCCTCCTTGCTCTGTTTATTGTGTTTCTTGCATCTCGTTCGTAACAGATGGATAATTAGAAATATTGTTGGGCTGTATGTGCCCCAGGAATGATCCTGCCTTTGAGGATGGGTAGGATCCTACACACAACCCTGTGGGGGTTGTGTTTAGGGCCCCACCTGGAGAAATCCACACAGGGGCAGGGACAGACCCTGCACCAGCCCAGGCACTGCTGGCACAGCTGCCCCACGAGCTCCAGGTAGGAAGGCACCAGGGCAAGAAGCTTGGCCAGCACTTCTGTGTGGTTTATCCTCATCCCTGAGAGGGCAGAGACAGAAAAACCTGTTAGAACATGGCTCTGGTGAGCCCGTGAGAGCAGCCATGGCTGTGTTTCTGTGATGCACAATGTGAAATGAGCTGAGCTGGCCTGATCTGGTAATATAGGGATGGCTCCAGTGTACAACCTGGGAAATGTAATGGTGTGGATTTTCCCCTGAGGAAGGAGTGGGTATTGCAAGGAGAAGGAGCAGCACTCTGTGTTTAGTTTGCTTTCAAGCTTCAAGGAAATCCAGATGGCTGACAGTGCAAGAATCTTTTTACGAATCCCAGAATGGATAAATTAGTCACTGGTTTTAATTCCTTGTGAAAGTACTTTTACTTGGAAAGGAAAAATCCAGTTCTTTCCCAAGGGGAACACCTGTGTCCCACTGTTGTCCCTGGGATGGGTGTTACCTTCAGGGCTGTGTGTACAGGGGGCTGCAGGTTCAGCACACGTGGCAAAGTCATCAGCAGCACTCTCCATTCCAGAGGCAGTTATTTTACAGCAGATCCAGTTCATATTCCCTGCAGGGAGAAATGCTGTTAGAGCAGAGAACATCAGCCCTGAGAATGCACCATTATTCTGAAAAGACTGAGGCAAAAAAATGCTGGTTTGGGGAAGGAAGGGATGGAAGGATGAACAGCCACTTGCAGGGGAATTAGGACTGCTTTCCTGGGGATGTGGAGGGCTCCCATTGTCACCGTTCCTTCTGTAACCTTTTAAACACTCTGTAGTTTGGTTTTTTTCCTAAATTTAGTAGATTTTTAAATATGCTTTCTGTGTTGGAGAATCTAGATAATTTCTTTCATCTGCTAAAGAAGTGTGGTGATAATTCTGGGATAACAGTTTGTAGAGTTAGCTTATTTCTCTTCTCCAAGCCTCCTTCTCACAGCCCAGCAGAAAGGGTGTGATCCTTACCTGTGGCTGTAGGCACGAAGCAAAGCACACCCCTGTACTCCCCTTCTCCTCACCCAGCACCTCCCTTTTTAGCTCCTCAATTCCTCCAGCATAAAGTAAATGGTAATTCACTCAACCTCCTCAAGTTTGGGCCAGTGTCAGAGTGGCTGAGGGGCGACCTGGGAGCAAGCAGAGCAGTGGGTTTGAGATGTGGTGTGTGCATTGATCTGTTTGTTTTCACAGCCTCAGTGCCACACACCCAGCTCCTGGTACAGAGACACCACTTCCAGGGCTTCCATTGTTTTCCTGTTAGCAGGAAATGTTTTTCCTGATAAATTTCTCTTGCTGCAATCGAAGGCAGGCTGCCTTTCTGCAGAGGAATAATAAATTACTTCCTCCCTTGCTGCAGAAGCATTTTACACGTGTGAAGAGTGAATGAGAGTCTGTAAAACTTCTTTAGATCTCCTTACTTGTGGATACCTGTTTAAAGAATATATATAAATAAACAAATAAACAAATAAATCTATGTCTTGATCATTGGAAGCACTGAATAGAGTTAGTTACTATTATTTCCATTGTCTTTTGATTTCAGACCCTGTCCAGCAGCCTGGAGAACACAGAGCTCAGGTCCAGAGCTTACAGGTATGGAAATACTTGCTGATATTCCTTACCTTTCTGTCAGCACTCAAGGTCCTGCTAATGAGTGTCAACATAAGAGATTTCTTCATTCCCCAGCTCCAGGTCCCCTCGTAGAAACCTGCCAGGGGAAAATACCTGTTGATTTGGTCTTGTTTTGATAGATAATGATCCTGCACCACTTCAACAAATTGCCTGGGAGGAAGTTCCATGTCTGACAGCCCATTTCTGCAAGCAAAGTGGGATATAGGAAAAGAAATTATTTATCCTCCTGCTGGCTGTTTACACTGACACCCACAGAGGGAGGGTGAGGGGTTTTCTGGCTGTCCTGAACCAGACACCAAACATCCTGCTAGCTCATGTGCCCACATGGCAGTGCCAGCTGACAGCTTACACCCTGGATAAGCCATGGAGATCATTTCCTCCTCCAAGTAATCCCAGAACATCTCCTTCAAGGCTCTCGTTTAGATAGGCTGCCAGGCATGAGGGGAATGTTACCCTTGCTAAATAGATGTAAGAACACATTCACAGCCTTAAAGAACTGGGAGCTGTGGCTGTGTTTAGACAGATTGGCTATGAACAGCAGGAAATACAGGCTGTTCCACCAGATCCAGCAGCACTCACTGTGAGGGAGCAAAACAGCCAAGCACATGAGCCACGAGGATGGTGCTGTGGGACTTCTCCAGGCTCCTGCACAGACAGGGCACAGTGTCCTGGGCTGTGCCAGCATTCACAGCTCTGAAGGGCAGCTGTCAGATGCTCATTTCTGGCCTCCTGGAAGCCCAGCTGGAAGAGCAAGAAGGGAAGCCTTGATGGAAATAGTGCCTTTGAGCTGGGCTTACCTGTTGTCTGTCTGATGCCGAGGGCAGCTCCAGCATCTCCTCACCTTCCTCACAGGACAAGGGTCCTCCTTCAAAGTGTGCCCCAGCCTCAGGCACAGCGTGCTGGGGGTTGTTCAGAGTGTCAGGCTCTGCTGTGGAAAGGGAAATGATGATGTGGGCTCGTGGAGGGCCAGTGGAATCTGTGAGCCCCATCACCAGGCAGCAAACTCCCCACACAGTCCAGGAGCAGCACCAGTGTCTGTGCCACACTGGGAGACTGAGGAGGAGTTTGCTGAGGATCAGGACTAAGTCACTGCAAGCCTGGTTGGTCTGGAGTGGAGGTGGTGGCAAATCAAATGCTGAACAGATTTGTGAACAAATGTCCCTCAGCAGGCTGTGAAGGGCAGAACTGAGCTGGGATGTCCCCAGCAATAGTCACAACACTGTCTTGCCCTACAGCAGTTTGTGCCTGCTCAGATGATTTGCACGTTCCACAGCCTGGTGGCCCATAAAGGATGAGGGTTGTGGGGGGTTTATATCGTGTTCCTGCCTAACACCCTGGAAAATATCATCCAATAAGTTCTGTCTCCCCCTGGAAAACCTGCATTTCCTCAGGACCAGAGCTGTGTGCTGGCCCAGCTCCTGCAGAAGCTGCCCTGGCTCTTCTGAAAACTGGGTCTGGCTGATCTGTCCTTGGCATTGAAGATTCTCTAAAACCTGGTGGTTTGTGACAGCAGTGAACTGCTTGCAAAGTTGTTTCAGGTACTTATTATTGTGCTTGTGCTGAGGGCTGCTGGAGTCTTTACTGCAGGACATGATTTGTACTGTGAGGTGCTGGGGACAGTGGCTTGTGATTCTTGCTTTGAGGTTGCTGAGCAGCTGTTCTGCTTCACTGTGTGAACCAACCTCTTTTTCCAGCAGCTCACTGGTTATGCTTTGTCTACTTTGCCTCTTGGAATCCTCAGGTGTCCATAGTGGTTGCTCAGAAGACCTTGCAACAGGTAGACAAGGGCCAGTGTTCATGCACTGCTGCAGTTGTTGGGAATGATATAAGTTTCCTGAGGAAATTTTAGTTAGTTGTTTTAATTAATTGTAAGCAGTGCCTACTTCTGGCTTTTTTTCTTAGCAAAGTTTCTTCACAGGCTCTTCTTGTTACTTTGATCACTAAATCACCAAAACCTCAAATTGCTAAACTAACACCCACCAGCTTCAATAAACAGAGCCAAAGGATGTCGAAGCTTGGACATCTGGGATCTTAAATTTATGGCCCTTCAAGGATTTTGGAGTAACCAGAAGATACAGAGGAGATTAAAGCCTGGAAAGCTGGAAAGCTCTCCCCATGTGAGAAAGAGATAATAAAAGGACTAAAGAATGTGGACCAAATCAACATGAAAAGTGAGAAATCAATAACCAGTAGAGGACAGAATACTAATTAACAAAGAGAATTATGTAACTTGGAACCGATGAACATGGATTTCTTTGTTTGCCAAAAATAAGTGAGAAAGTTTTGTATCAGGGCCTGTGTGGAGGTTGGAGCTTTGTCAGCCACACACACAAACCCTGGACAAGGAATAAAGTGATTCCTCCCTCACTGACACTAAAAAGGCAGCGCTGGGGGGGTTGATTTATCCCAAGGATTTGGGTAACACAGAGACAGCTGCGATGGGGGCTGGATGCTGCCTGTGCACCTGGGATTGCCAGGGAGGCTCAGAAAACTTGCTGGTAATTACAGCACCCTTGTGGCTTCCCTGCTGGATGAGGACAGAGCCCAGCCTGCCCCGTGCTCAGGGACAAGTGATTTCCAGAGCTGAAACTGAGGCAGTGGCAGCAGAATTGCTCTGGGGGCTCTGGCCAGAGGTGTGTGAGATTGGCTCTGGGGTGAAGAAGAACCACGGGAACAGGGCTGGGCCTGGGAATTTTGGCTGGAACTGAAGGCTGGGCCGGGGAAGGCTGAGATCCTGGGAAGGGTGAGATCCTGGGAAAGGTGAGATCCTGGGAAGGATAAGATCCTGGGAAGGCTGAGATCCTGGGAAGGCTGAGATCCTGGGAAGGGCCAGCATCCCCTGTCCCCAGAGCCTGGAAGCGCAGCACCAGCTCCAAGTGCAAAGCCACAGTGTCACCTTTGAGTGGTGCCTGCCAGGGGACAGTGAGCGCTGGACCCTTGGTGGGTGGCTCTGCTGGGAGCTGCAGGCACCGGCTGAGGCCCCGTGTGAGGAGCACAGTGCCCCAGGGCCCCTGGGGGTGTCACCTGCCCCTGTGACACGGCTGTGCCGGGCTGGGCTGCCAGCGCAGGGCCCGGGCTCCGCTCTCTCAGCTCTGCCCCTCTGAAGCGACTCAAGAGAAATCACACAAATACTTCACGGGTTATTTATTCACTTGTGCCTTCAGTTGTAACCCCCTGAGCTGTGCGTGTTTATTGTCTCGGTTCAGCAAAACTTTCCCCCTTTCTAAAGCCAAAACCACCCGAGGAAGGCGCCGGGCGCTTCTGCAGGTGTCTGAGCTGGCCTTGTGCGAGGCTTAAAGCTCCGGGTGCGGATTTCTCTTTCACCAAAGTGCTCCAAGGACACTCAGCTGGGCTGGGGAGCTCTCAGGGCTCAGGGGGAGGGAGCAGAGGATTTAAGACAGAAGCAGGGAGCTGGTGCCAGCCTGCAGAGTGACACCCTGCTCTGTCCCTGCTGGTTGCTATGGCATTTTCATTTCTGCTTCTTTGCAAGGGGGATTTGTGTTTTTTCCTCAGTTACTGAGCAAACCTCGGCAGTAGGGAGGACTTGTCACTATTAATGTAAAAACGGTGATATGGGAAAATTAAATTGTTGAATTTTTAGACGAGTCTGAATATCAGCAGTAGAGAATCACAGGATGGTTTGGGTTGGAAGGGACCTTAAAGATCATCCCACTCCAACCCCCTCACACGGGCAAGGACATGCAGCTCTGATTGCCAGAACTCTGCAAGAGACTCTGAGAGATTCAAAATCTCTTGCTAAGGATTTCTCCTGTGAAAAACGTGGGGATTTTGGGCCACGGGTGAGCCAGTAAACAGCTTGGTCTTTCAGGACAAGGAACCTCATGACTGCAGGTTATTTGCTGCAACATTTCAAGCCTACATTCTGCCACAGAAGGATCTCCCATGTTTCAATAGCCTCTTTTATGCTAGAAATTCTGTGCAAATTAGTGTAATTAGGATTAAATTACTCCCAAAGTATATCCAGTAGAATTTATACGTGGCACTTTTTTTCTAGTTGAATACAGAAATGAAAGGATGATATAAAACCTCATGCCCAGATGTTTGAAGGTGATGAGCCAACCAAATCAAGCCACCTCAGCCTTTAAATCCAGACAACTCAATCATACACATACACTTTATTCAAAAGTTCTAGGAAATTGGTACAGCAGTATTTGACTTCTGAGAAGATGAAAAAATCTCTGAGCATTTTGGGAATATTTTTTGCTCCATCACATGCATTTCGATGGCCTTTGGACAGGACAGACAGGAGACAAGTGATTTACCTCCAACACTGGGCTCTGGATACACCTTCTCCAGGAGGGCATCTCTCTCCACAGCCAGCTCTGCGTGGAAGGATTTGGGCAGAACTCCTCAAGTCAGGAATGTGAATCACAGAATCATTAAATAGGATCCTAAAATATCCTGAGTGGGAAGAGACCCTCGGGGATCGTGGAGTCCAACCCCTGGCCCTGCACAGGCACCCCAACAATCCCACCCTGTGCCTGGGAGGCTCACAGAGCAGCCTGGTGCTGGATGGAAACAGCCCTTTGGACAAGGGGTGGAGGGACAGGACACAGGGAATGGCTTCCCCCTGCCAGAGGGCAGGGTTAGATGGGATATTGGGGAGAAATTCCTCCCTGGGAGGGTGGGCAGGCCCCGGCACAGGGTGCCCAGAGCAGCTGTGGCTGCCCCTGGATCCCTGGCAGTGCCCAAGGCCAGGCTGGACAGGGCTTGGAGCAGCCTGGGACAGTGGAAGGTGTCCCTGCCCAAGGCACTGGATGGGACTGGATGAGTTTTAAGGTCCCTTCCCACCCAAACCAATCCAGGATTCTCTGATTAAAAAAAAAGAACAGGAAAACTCTGGATCGAGGCATTTTGGATTGCTTGGTTACAGAACACAGCACAGCAGCATTGATCCAGAAAACCACATTTCTTACACCTTGCTGCAGCAAATCCTCCATCCCATTTGAAGCCTCCCCCACTGTGCTGTTGGCCAGCTCAGCAGTGAGAAAGAGCCCCAATAAAAGGCAATTCTGCTCCCAGGGAAGCTTTTCATACACAGTCGAGTTTGAAATTCTTACACTGCTTCCCCTGCTGTGCCTTTTACAAGAGAGATTCCCACTTTCCAGAAAAATCTGTGTGACATCTTTTCAGTGATGTATTCACTGAATCAAACAGCCAGCTAGGAAAAATTCAGATAAATTAAGAAGACAAAGCAAATAGAAAGAAATTAAGCACATGCATGCACATAACCAGAAGAATGAGAGCTCTCTCCCAGCAGCCTCTCCTGTTCACTGATACACAATATTATGTTCATGGATACTTTTCATACCTGCAAAATTAAAATATATAGGGAATAGAAATAAATATATATCCTTTTATACAACAAATATAAAGGTATGTTTCATCATATAAGATTAAAATTAATTCAGAACAGAATTAATCCGCTCCCCAAAATGATGTAAACTTTCATGGCATTACAGAATCATGTGATAAAGTAGTACAAGAGGGAGTGCTAAAATTAGGAAGGGGAATGGCTCTGTCTGCAGCTTTCCTTGGGACTGGCCTAAGTGAAAAGTGATCACTGATGAAGTGGCCTGCAGAGCCAGTGTCAGAGAGGAAAGAGCTCCCTGGGGTGGGAATTGTGTCTGCACTGCTGTCCCACAGGGAGCAAGGCTTAGCACAAAGCCCTGGAATAATTCATTAGCTCTCACCAAGACTGCAGGAGTTAAAGGAAATTCTTGTGTCACTTGACACTCCAGCCCACAGGAATTCCAAACCTTAGAGTGAGAGAATGTGCTTAATTTATTGTCTTTCAGTGAAAATTCCCTCACATGTTACATCCTTCATCCCAAAACTGTTCCCAAAAATGCGTGAGCTCTAGCACACCTTGGACAGGCCTTGTGGGGAAAATCCAACACTGTCTGTGTCCTGACATGCTGAATAATCACAGAATCCCTGAGGATGGAAAAGACCTCCAGGATCACCCTGTTCAACCTGAAATTTCAGCTTCTCTGCAGTTCTCATGGATTCCTTCCAGAAGCTGCAGCTCCAACTGTTCTGCAAACACGGATCTCTCTGCCCAGGCTGGAAACACCTCCCTGTCCAAACAGCACATTCACCACCCTCACCCCTGATGGAGATCCTGCTCTTCCTTTCCCTCGGGAGGCACTTCTTGTGGAACTGAGAGCCCAGCTACTCCTGTGCTTTCTTGTTTAAAAACGGAGTGCGAGGGAATGATTTCCAGAAGGGGGAAAGTGACTTTTGTAATTCCCGAAAATCTGAGTCACTGCTGCCCACTGCCAGTTACCACTTCAGGAGCTCAGTCTGGCAAGCGTGTCCCAGTGGGCAGAGGAAGTGGGAAATGTTTGGGCATTGTCCAAGAGGAGAAGTTCTCCACAAACCCTTCTTGGTGGACGGGAATGCAGCGTGTGTTGTGCAGGGGTTTGGGAAAGCCTCGTGCCTGGACAGGCTGGAAGTGCACAGTAGTGCCTGGGCTGAACTGGCTTTGCTGCCAGTGCCATTAATTCCCGATTTAATGCAGAATTCTGCCATCCCTGCCCCGTCCTAAGGCACTTTCCCTCCCAAATGAAGCTGCAAACTGCACCATCCCTGCTGTCTCACTGCAGTGCAACACGAGCAGGGAGTGCCTGATGCTTTCAGCAGCTCCAGGACTTTTCAGCTGATTTACCTGAAAAAAGCTGAGCTGATAAAGATTCAGACCAGGCTGGAAAGGAAGAGGAACCATCTTCCCCCAGAGGAGATCCCAGCGTGTCTGGATTGAAGCTCGTCTGGGCTCCCCGAGCTCCCTCAGCACAGATTTCCCCTTGAAGGGGAGATGAGTGTTGGCAACGAACACCAGTCTGTGGAGCCTCTCTCCAGAATGCTGCCTGCTCCTGGCTTTAAGGAAAGCCTGAGAACATTTCAGCTGCTTTGATAGGAAATGGTTGACTGGAACTTCACTGCATCCTGACAGGATCCATCTGTGTTTGAAGAGGACAGATATCTCTATAGCAACCAGTGTTTGTCACTTGGGCAGAATCCCCAGGGGCTCTTCCTAAGGTGCTGGCTGTGCTCCCTCTCGGGTGCTGTACACCTGAGGTTCCTTCACTCACCACCCCTGACTATTTCAGAAATAATTGTCTCAGTGTTTTACCACCAGCATCACCCATGGTTCAGGCCCTCTCAGCCATTTAGAGCAGGTTCCTCAACAGCCAGGCAGTCACAGTGAGCCTGTGCCCTGCCTCTGCCTTCTGGCAAGCTGGGCAAAAGCGAATTTACCAAAAAGTGTCTGCACTGTGCACAGTTATGGCAACATCTGGAGTGGGGAACCACCCCCAAAAGAGCAGCACACGGGGAAAGATAGAAAAGAAAAACATAATCACTTACAAAAAGCCCAGCAAGACAGAAACCAGGAGAGAGGAAAATCCCCTTCCTGAGGGACACTCCAGCTGACAGCAGAATTCCTGAGGCAGGAGCCGGTTGGCTGCTGCTCCTGGTTTTGTCATCAAGGGCAGGACAACGTCCATGGCCCAGGTGTGCATCCCTGGCTGCAGCACTCACCCCCAGGGTCAGTGCCTGAGCTCAGAGGCAGCAAACTGCCTCTGTCAGCAGGGATCAATGAGGGAAAACCCATCTTTGTCCAAATGCCCTTGGAATGCAGAGGGGGAGAAGGTGCCACCCCCTCAGCAGAAGCCCTGACAGGTCCCGTGCTGCTCACAGAGCATCCTGCGGTGTCACTCTTCCAGGCTGCTCTGTTTTGTAGCATTCCCAGCAGGCTGGTGTTTCACTTTGATCCAATCTGTGTTCCTCTAGGTGTTCAGGACAGCTCTTCCCATAAGAAATGCTGCTTTCCCCACGTCCTGTGCAGACAGGGGTGGTGCTCTGCCAGCCCAGCAGATTCCCTCACTGAGGGCCACTTTCTGCTTCTCACAGCAGCCCAGAATCTGTAATTTCTGTGCATTTTTGCCTTTTCCAGGAAACTGAACTGAGCACATCAAAGAGAACCAGTATCAGCCAGAGCAGCTGCTGTGCTTTTGCTGGTTCTCTCATGAAATGAGATTTAAGAGGCTGGTGTCTGTCCCTAGCTGTATCCCCCTGGCATACAGTGGAATAATCAATGAAAAATTAGTAATCTGCATTTATGGGCTCCTTTTGCAGACAATACTTGATTAATCTCCACTGTCACCTACCCAAATAAGAGGAGATTAACCGACATGCTAATCTGTCATAAATCAAACAGGCAGGGAGCCTTACCTCGCCAGACAGACAAACAGCACAGAGCCTACATTAGGGTTTAGCCTACATTATCCTAAATCTAATTTAAGCCAACACCAGGACTCCGAAGTCATGGATTTTTAGGCTGCGTTTCAAGCAATCTGGGATGCGTTCCCTTCTCCCACTGCATCTCGCTGCCATTGTCACTGACGGCACCAGTTCTTGTCGCACAAAGAAAATCAGCTTCCCTCGCTGCTCCGGGCAGCTGGGGGCGGTGGGGCCAGAGGTCCCCCAGCCTGCAGAGCTTTTTTTGGGATGCCAAGGCCTGACAGCTCCATTGAGGAGCACCAGGGGCTGGGATCATTGGGAAGCAGCAGTTTGCTTTCTGCAGGAGCCGAGCCTGCGCTGCGGGTTTGGGGGAGCTCGCTGTAATTTGCAAATCAAAACCAAACCAAGTCAGCCAACGAAATCTTTTCCGGGGACATTCTGGATTTCCTCAGGCTATAAAAATGTTGAAGCCTCTAAACATCTCAGACCTGTTTTCCCGCATTCCAGGGCTATAGCCTACCTGTACCCTAAGGCTAAGATGGAATCGCTGTCTCACACCGATTCTTCCTGACATTCACAAGCTCTTTAAAAATATTCCCTCCCCAGATTCGCTTTTGGCAAGTAAAGGAAGCAGATAAGGAAACATAAACGGCACTTTTTCTAAGGATAATGTGTGAAAGATGCAAATGCAGAAGCGCGAAAGAGAGACCAGACTCCAAGGTACTCATGACTGTTGATCTTAGCACTATCAACATCTTTTTGTCACAGATGTCACCACAGAGGTGAAGTGAGTAGCAACTGTGACTCAGGATGGCAGCGTGGGCTCTGGCGTGGCCGGGAACCGATTTCTCACTCTCTGTCTGTTCCCTGAGCCATCAGCCCCCAACAGCTTGTTCACAGACTGCTGCCTTGGGAGCAGGATGAAATTCTTAGCTGGGAGGTAATTTTGTGGGTGTTTACCAAGTCATGTTGATGTCTGGTGAAATTCAAACCCCTTTAACTGGCATTTCCGTGTGGTGGATGGGCACGAAGAATGAACCAGATGCCTTGGGGCCAATACTAAGAGCATCCTAAAGAGGAAAATATCAACCCATTGTGCAGAGTATTTGGCACCAACAGCATCATTTCTCCGTTGTGAGTGGTTTGCCTTGTCTGTGTCCTGTCATCCTGGATGGAAGCAGCTCACACCAAACCCAACTACCTTTGAGACCTTTCTGGAAAGTCCTGGATAGATGTATATTCTGATTTTTCGTTGTTTGGGCAAAGAATTAAAACGTCTCGAGAGAAAAATCTTTGCTGCAGCAAAAATCCTGGGTATCTAAGGCCACAGGAAATGCCATTTTATCCCAGCCTTACCTTCCTTATCATCCTCACAGGAGCCAGTTGCATCCTCTAAAGAATTGCACAAGAACCATAAAACAGAGAATCGTAGCTAAAGGCCAGATAAAGCTGTGCTACTCGGAAACACATAAAGCTCAATTTTTAATGCTTTGTGTGCCCTGAAAGCACCATGAACAGGCTGCAGGAAGGAGCAGGCATTTGGCAGCTGATCACCTGGCAAGTGTTAAAAGGAACAACTTCTGTACAGCTCAGGAGAGGGCCAAGGGAACATCCATCTTTACCCTCCGGGTCTTTCTGCTTTGCTGGATTCTATGATTTGTTTATTCTTTGGACAAAGCACGCAACAATGTAAATATTGGCATCAATAACAAAAGGAAAAGTGGAAACCAGGAGCACTGGTTGCCCTGGCTTTGTGCTCTTGCCCTCGCTTTGCCCTTTCTTACACAAACTGAAATTCTTTCCTTTGCCCTCCTCTTTTTGTTACTTCATTTACTGTGAAGAATTATTAATGCTCTGTGTCAAATTATCCTCTGGGTTTGTTTCTTGTTGGTTTTCTTTTTAATTACAAATACATAAGGCCTGTAGAGCTTTCCCTATCTGTGGAGCTGATCTGCCACGATGGAAAAGCTGCAGGCACCGGGTTTGGCTCTGCAACGGGAAAGGGAAACCTGTCAATCCACATGAAATGCTGAAACAGCAACTGAAACATTTGCTTTTCCCAGCAGGCACCCAGGGCCTCTTTGAGGATTAAACCTATTGCTAAATTTAGCCTGGTCTCACTGGAGTCAGTATCAGAAGTTCTCAGATCAGGACATCTCTGGAGGGAATGACGTCTGTCCCGTGGAAGTCTGAGCCCCTGAGCCCTGGCAGGCTCCTGTCCTGCCCTGGGCTGCAGCAAAGTTGGGAGCTGGGAATGTTCTGTGCAGCCAGAGACTCCAGAGACATCGTGGGATTCTTCAGAGGACGTGAAAAACCTGCCCTCATCAGCCTGTTCACGGACAGGTCCTGAGCAAAATAACCCTGAGCTGGATGTCACAGGGCAGGAGAATGGTTAAAGCACCCGAAACGTTGTGATCCATGATTTTCTGAGCTGGTTTTTAGTGTAAGACTCACACTGACCTTATCCATTGGTGGATCTTACTAATGGAAATTCCCTCTTCCAGTGCAATTTACTCTCACCTGCTCTAAATTAAGGAGTGTTTATAAACATTTTGAATC
The DNA here is from genome assembly GCA_013400495.1 of Nicator chloris. Classification (NCBI taxonomy): domain Eukaryota; kingdom Metazoa; phylum Chordata; class Aves; order Passeriformes; family Pycnonotidae; genus Nicator; species Nicator chloris. The sequence continues at coordinate 210,873 of WAAE01023851.1, forward strand.
TGTAGGGGAGACAAGAGAAACCCTTCAAAATATAAACAGGCTTTGCAGATTCTTGTTTGGGTCGATTGGCTGTGTCATGGTTTCCTCATCACCTCCACCTCGGAGCTGTGGAAAGGAATTACTCCATCCCTTTAGGAAACACCCCACTCCCATTTTCTTTGTGTTTGGAGCAGAGCCTGAAGGAAGGAAGGGTCTGGATGGGTCAGGTGGGGCTTCCCAGAGGTGCTGGAGCAGCCCCGTGTCCCCACAGCCGTGGTTCAAATGTGCTGCTCTCCCAAAGGCCCTTTCTGCTTCTTGGGATGAAGGACACCAGGCTGGAATTGTACCAGACTGCCAGTGCTGAGCCATGGAAATTCAAGACAATTTCCATCTCTCTCACTGGGAAAGGCTTCACTAAATGGAACTTGTGACTCCTCTGTGGCTGTTGTCTTCTCAAAACTAACCCCGCTCCTGTTGGGTACTCTGAAGGGGTTCAGAGCTTAAATTTTAACCTCCTTTGGGATATTTCTTCTCTCTGTGATTGATTAGAAGTGATTTGACTCAGTTTGATTTGATTCAGGGTCCAAAGACTCTGAAGACCAAACACTCTGCACTCAGAGCAGAGAAGCAGCTACAGGACCATGCTAAATATTCACTGCAGAGAATTTTGATTTTTTTTTCCAGTTTTAAGTACTGATACTCCACATAAATATGCTGTCATTCTGTGTGTATCTTTACCAGTCCCAGGTGAATGCCATCCTCCCTCTTACAGTGACAAAAGGAAAAATGGAGACAAGGGGTACAAACACCAAAGGAGTCAATTTCCTTATTTCCTCCCCTGAAATCTGAGGATGTCTGCTCTGAGAACAACACCACAAACACCTTTTACCCTGTTATTTCCATTTATAAAATGTTCAGACACAGCTGTAGGACATAAAGTCTGATCTCCTTCTTCAATCAGAATCATTTTGTCCCCAGGTCCTGGTGACACAGAGCTCCAGTGTGGCTGCCTGGGACTGGGAAGGGCAAAACAAACACAGAGATTTCCTCAGGTGCCACTGGACAATCAGAGTCCCTTCACAACTTTTATTTGTTGACGGCTCTTATAAAACAAAACTCCCCTTGGATCAGACATCTCATAAAACATTTATTCAGTCTCGTGCATGCCTGTGACACATCAGGTTCCAGCAGAGCAGCATCTGCAGCACCAGACAGTGGAGCTGTCAGGCAGAATTCCTCCTTCCTACTGAAGGCGAGGGAAACTCACAAAATTAAGGCACTGTCAAACCCCAAGCCCACAGATCATTTGACCTTTCCTGCTGGCTTTCCTCTGCTTGCACACGAGGATGGTTCCTTATCTTCAATTAACCGTCAGTTGTGATTTTGAACAGGGACAAACACACACACACAAACCCTCACTTCTCTTAAATCCTGTTTCCATTCCCAGCTGGAATGGAAACAGCAGCAAACCTCACTGCTAGGGATGGAAAATGCCCAGTGCTGCATCCCCAGGCTTGCCACTCTCGCTGTGGTGATCCCAGCCCTTGGAAGATGCCATTTATAAGAACAAAATCAGTTTTAAGAACAGCTGTGAACTACTCTAAAAGCCAGTGTTCACTAAGCAGAACACCAATGAGCTGACAGACCCCTCCTGAGCCATGCAAGGCAGTTCAGATTCTTCACTCACTGGGCATGAGCTGCATTCACAGCCCAGCAGCTTGGCCTGAGGGGACCCACAGAAGGTAATCAGTATTTTCAGCTGATGTGCTTTGACCAGTCCTTTAAAGTAGTTTTTCATCAGCTGGTGTGAAATGCCCTGCTTCAGCCTTTCTATCTGGATTGAAGAACATAGGAAAGGCTCCTTCCTGCACCCAGGGAGTGTTCAGGCTGTGCTGGAGCACACCAGGATCACTGCAAGCCCAAACCAGCACGTGGCTGTGGGCTCAGGGCCACAATCAGAAGTTCCAATTGCAATGTGAACAAAAAGCCAGATTCAGGTCCATGACTTAGGTGCCCTGGCAATTATAAATAAACAATAATAAATACTTACACTCACACACACTCTTCTTGTATCCCACAGGATTACAAACAAACCAGAGCCATGCTTCTCCCCTGGTTCAATAGGATCAGGTTTGGGGTGGGACACACTCAGTAACAACGTGCAGCAATGCCACACACAGCCTAGGATAGTGACAGTGCCAACACATGGCACTGGGAGCACTTCACAGCTTCAGAGCTCTTGCAAACACAGACTTGGTTGAGCAAATGACAATGTCCTGACCATTAGAATCAGAGGGAGCTGAGCAGGGTTTGGCTCAGCCAAAGGCCGTGTCCTTATTGCATTTGAAATGTCACATTACTTGGAGATATGGCAGGTGTGGGAGCTGGGAAATACCACACCAGGCTCATACCAGGCCATTTAATTTCCTCGAGTATGAAACCTGATTTCCACATCGTGTCTTAACAGTTTGTTGTTTTGGCAGACACTGAAAACTCAAAGGAACTTATGAGTTGCAGGAACACAAACCATTCCCCCCATTCATAAACAAACACAGTGAAAGATTTTACATCAATTGAAAATGCTCCATCAGATTTGCTGACAGCTTGGGAACTGGCACCCACTTACCACCCTGGCACAAACCTACAAATCCCTGAAAATCTCATCTAGAAAGGCAGAGACCAAGAAGCAAGCAGCAGCACAGAGAGCAAAAATGAAATTCAGGGACCCGGCTGGCAGTGTCCTGGCTTCCACCTCTCCTCTGGAGTCTGAGAGAAAAGGACTGGAGCATAAAGGAGGTCACAGGTGGCTTTGAGACTCAGCTCTGGAAGAATTTTCTTGGCCTATTTTCTGCACCGTTGCTTTTTTATTCAGCTTTTTTTGCCTTCCGTTTCCTCGTGCCTTCGTTCAGCTCCTCTTTGGACTTGGCAGGAGGAGGAGGAGGAGGAGGGTGGGAAACCTCGTGGGAGGCCCCGTGGTGGTCGTGGTGGTGGCTTGGGTGGCCACTGGAAACGGAGCCAAAGAGGACGGGGCAGATGAGGTTTTCCAGAGGAGCAAAAGGTGAGGCGTGGGAGTGAGTGGCCGTCATGAAAACCTGCCAGGCAACAGGGAACACTTAGACATGACACAGAGCAAGGAAATAATGCCCAGTGAGCATTCTACTGAGCCCAGAGAAAGGCCCTGCTGCTACATGACTCAAGGCACGAGGAGCTGCTTGTGTGATGGAGAATTCAGCATTGAATTTCCTGAGCAGATCCTACAGCCAGTGAATCCTGCAGTGGCTCAGGAAGGTGAATATTCCCAGTTTAGGCTCTGCAATTTGCTGGCAATGAAGCTGCTGTAAACTTACCTTGCAGACTATCATGAACATGGTGAAAAAGAAGATGAGGTTGGCTTCAGAGATGGGGAGCCAGTGAGTCTGCTGCAGAGTGAAGAGGACTGTGCCATACAGACTGGCCTTTGTAGGGCTGGAAGAGAAAGAAAGAGGTTTTCTGGAAGGTTTGCACCCAGCCCTGACTGGTTCCTTCATTCCATTCTTCATCTGACTGGGAATTTCCAGGCTGCTGACTTACAAGGACATATGAAGAATTTCGTTTGTTTCAGGCTTCCAGACCCCACGCAGCAGCTGCTCAAAGTTGGACATCAAGGCCACACCAGAACCTGTGAGACAGAGAAACCTGTCAAAGAGCTGGAGCTGCCACAGCAGAGGGCTCTGGATCCTCAAAGGGACAAAGGGTTCTTGACATTCTCCCAAAATTTAAAAGTTAGCCTAAGCCAACAGAAGAGGGCAAATGCTTCCTTGACTTTCTACCAAGTGGATCCTGATGCAGGGAAAAGGCATTTGCCTCTTGCAGTTACTGATGCTCAAAACACAACCTTAAATGAAAACTGACCAGCAGAACCCCCTGAAAAGACACAGGTGAGGTCAGAGATCAGGGGAGAAACAATAAAGAACTCCTGACTCCAGTTCTTCAACCACTCCGCGAGTGCACAAACACCCGCGGGGTGGGAACCCGAGTGCCCCAGCCCACAGCCGCTCCCTGCTGCTCCTCCTGAGCTGCCCCCAGCCTGTCCCAGCCCTCCCTGCAGCCTCTGGAGCATCTCAGGTGTCACCTTTGACCCATCCCGTGGCCATCATCACGAACCACCCGTGGTGGTACAGGTGGTGGGCGTGCTGCACCCCGGCCGCGATCTTGCGCACCCGCACCACCTCCTTCATGGCCACCAAGACGAGCTTCACGGGCAGGAAGCTGACACACTTGTAGAAGAAGTTCATGGGACAGAAGAACATCAGGTACCTGCAAAAAGACCACAGATTTGTTCTGATCTGGGATATGCAGAGAGGGGTAGTGCGGCAGATTGGGTTACGGCAGGTGAGGGTGAAGGAGAAGAAAAGTCTAAAAAAAATATTCCTGATTTCATAGCTCATTCCAAAGGGAAACCTGCATGCAACGAAGCCTCTCTAGAGCAACAACTCAGAGAGCCCTCAGTAGCTCAGAAAGCTCTCACTGCTAATATTCCATCTTGAATAAAACCCAATCATTTTAATTCAGAATTTTTTAGAAGTTTGTGTCTTGTATGGTCCAGAAGCATCAGCTCATATAGAACAAGAAGCTACATATACTGAAATGATATTACAGACAGAGGACAGATTTCAAATACTCTTTTTTTCCCAGAAGATTGCCATATTTTTCAGCCCTGAAAGAAGATCTTTCTCTCTATTTTCTCAAGTATAGAAAACTAGATGGCTGAGGGATTTACTCCAAGACTTCTCTTTATGAAAATTTCATTCACAATGCTTCCCAACAACGCTCATTCTGTCAGCAAAAGCACCTACAACCCATACACAGTAGGGAAGTTGAAGGTTAATTTGTGCACACTTTACCAACACAACGAATAAAATGCCCCCAAATCTTCAGGAGGTGCCACTCCTCTCCCTGTGTGGGGTCCGTGGGTGCTGCTGCTCCTGGGGTTTGGCCCTGGCTCAGCAGTGGCTGCTATGAATAGAAGTGCCCCAGCCCAGATAATCACAGCATTAGGCAACTGCTCAGGGAAACTGGGAACCAGAGCCAGAACCAGCCTCAAAGACTGCCTCAGCCCACCTCTGCTCCCCTGGTTAATGCCAGCAAGATCAGAGCTGTGCCCCACAGGGAGAACATCTCCTTCCACATCTCCCTCCCCAGCGGGCACAGCTTGTGCCAGCCCAGGAGGGGAGCAGGGCACTCACCACACTGCTGTGGCCAGGATGACACTGGAGTTGTGGCTGAAGTAGCCAACGGGTGCCTCTCCCAGCAGCAGATCAGCGAGGATGTAGCTCCCAAAGCAGTGGAGCATAGCACAGAGCCAGGAGGCAAAAGGGCTCTTCCGGGACATCTCCACGGCTCCTGTGGAAAAAGAATGGGAATCACGGAGTCACCACTGTTGGAAGGGACCCTCCAGGCCATCTAGTCCAGCCTCAGTGAGAAGATGGATCTAGCCATTAAGCAGGAACTTCAAGACCCAGTAAGAGAGAGGCTCGAGTTGCGTGTTCTCCCACAAAGCAATTCAAGGAAAAGCGCTTGTAAAACAAAATACAAACGTGTGAAGCCCAAACAAGTACCAGAGATGGTCAAGAAATGATCACAGCCTGCAGAGCCCCCCGAAGGTCTCACGTGAACAGAGTCATTAGAAGTTTATGAACTGGCTGAGAGATTCTCTCCTTTATTTGCTGCTACCAGAAAAAACATTTTTTTTCCTTGAAATAAATGTCTTTTTACAGGCTAAAAATAAAATGCATACTAGTACCATTCTCTCCACTGCTTCAACCTAGGTGCCCTCTAGAATTCATGAACAATCTGTTCAGCTCTTTCATTCATAAGATAACCTGCAAAAATAGAACAGGAATTCTTAATCTTTATTTGAGAAAAGAGGATTTGAGGGTTCTTCCCTGCTCCTGTACTAGTCTGGAAGTACTTTGTGGTCTCCTCCCACAATCTGCTATGGCCTTTTTTTAAATTCCTGCAGTAGTTTTAATCCACTTTTGTACTTTTTCAGGGAAATCTCCCAATCACATAAACTCTGTGAGGTTGTTTCACCACCTTAAATTGCTCCAGAATCCTTTGTGCGGCGTTTCAGATACAAAATTCTGTTCATTGAGCAGACAGAGAGAAAATGCTAAAAACGTTATGTCAACATAATTACCTGGTACACCTTAAACAGCAGTAAATGGATCAGCATGAGCCAAAGCTGTGAGTGCCCAGGCTCTTCCATCCCCGGGGACATTTGAACCAGCTGAAAACACAGCGGCAGCGGGACAGCTGCAACAGCCGAGACATGAAACTGGTTCTATAGGAACCTGAGGTTTAGCTTGAGGCTTAAATTTAGTAACACTTGTTTTTCCTTGGCTCCACGAAGCCATGCTGTCTCCAAGGAGGAAACAGGACGGTTCTGTCCTGACACTGGTCCTCAGCCCAGGAGCTGTGGGATGGGAGCACTGTAGGAATCTGGGGAAAAGTACACCCTGGCCTCATCCAGTCCCAAGTGGATTCTCGGGCTTGCATATATTTAAAAGCTATTTTTGTGACAGCTGCCTGTTAATTGTTCGGTTCAGGACTCCGTGCTGGAAGGCAGCTGGGAGCAATCAGGCCTGGAAAACCCAGCACTTGTTTACAGGGAGTTTAATGGGAACAGTGCATGGATTGTATGGCTCGGAGGTCACACAACACCAGGTTTGAAAATCATTCCCGAGCTCAGGGTTGGTTTTCCCTTCAGTCACTGTGCGGTTACAGTGAAACTGCTCAAAACAGAGCGTGAGGAGCGCACACATTGTCAAAAACAGAGGGAAAGTGACGTTTGGAAAAGACCGAGGCACAGCCAGGCTGTGACAAGGCAGAAGGTGAAAGCCAAGGCGCAGATCCATCGATCCGTGCAAGATAAGCCCAAGAGAACAAACAAAGCAAGGTCAGTTATGGTGCCTGAGAACAGCTCAGGGCATGGTCCAGAGGGTGGGAAAAAACAAGGTTTTACTTCCAGCCCTTTTCTATATAAATAGAAGGAAGGTACTGCCACAAAAATATTCAAGCCAAGGGACTGGCCAGAAACGCAGCTCTCAGTCCTGGGGTGGCAGCCAAGTGACCGAACTTAAATACCTCAACGCGGCCGGAATCCAGTCTTAAATAAAATCCAAGATTATTTCTCAAAATCAGAGCCACGGGTTGGTGGGGGTTTCTCCTGCTGTATGTTCAGCCAGAGGTGTCGGAGCTGTGACACCGCCCGTGACAGGCGGCAGAGAGGAGCGGGCAGGTGGCAGAACCTGTTGGTGCGGGGCAGTGCGGGGTCCGTGCCGGCACAGCGGTACCGGAGCTCCCCCCAGGGCCCCCCCGGCCAAGGGCCGCACTCACCGGGCTCGTACTTGAGGTAGAGGACGGAGATGATGAAATAGGCGGTGTCGAACAGCGGGAACACCGGCAGCGCGGCGAAGGCGGCCGCCAGCTCCCCGAGGGGCAGCGCCTCCGCCAGATCCATGGCGGCCCCGGACGGAGGTTCTCAGCTCCCGGTTCTCGGTTCCCTGCCCCGGCCCGGCTCCGCAGGCCCGTCCCGGGGCTGCGGGGGATTCGGAGGCGCGGCCGGCGCTGCCCGGGCCGGGCCCGTTGCTCCCCGCGGTGTCCGGGCGCGGGGCCGGTGCCGGAGCGGCCGCGGGGGGCGCGGGCGCCGCCGGCGCGGGCGGCGCCCGCCCCTTCCGCTTCCCCTCGGCCCCCGGAGCCGCCGCCGGAGCCATGATCGGGGATCTGCTGCTCTGCGGGTACCGGGGCCGGGAACCGGGAGCGGCTCGGGCGGGTTAGGCTGGCCCGGCCGTGCCTGACCTTGTTCCCGTCCCCCTTTTTGACCCCTTCTCCCCTCACCCATCCCCCGTTCCCGACCCCCTTAACCCTCTCCATCCCCGTTCTCCCTCCCCGACCCGCTTCTCCGTCCTCACTCCCCTTCCCTCTCCCTCTTTTCCCGTGCTCGTTTCCTTCTTCCTTTCCCCGTTTTCTCGTCCCCCTTCCACCGTCCCCGACCCTATTTTCCCGTCTCCCTGTCCCTTTCCCTGTCACTGACCCCCCATCCCCGTCCTCACTTCCCTCTCCTTCTTCCTCTCCTTCCCCCACTCTATTTCCGTCCCTCTTTCCCCTCTCCTTGTCCCTCTCCATCCCCGATTTCCGCCCCCGTTTCCCGTTTCTCCCGCAGGACGCTGCTGGTGAACGCCGGTGCCGTGCTCAACTTCAGGCTGTGAGCGAACGGGGAGGACGGGCGGGGGAACTGGGAGGGCTTTTTGGGGTTCACCTGCCTGACACGGCCCCTCTGCCCCGCAGGAGGAGGAAGGACACGGAGGGATTCGGAGAGGAGCCGAGGGAACCCACGACCGGTAACGGAGGGGATGCGGGAGCCGGGCACAGCCCTGCCGGGGCCGCCAGGACGCGCACAGGAACGGGCTTTTCTGGAGGAAATCCTTGGCCAAACCACAGCTTTTCCACCCCTTTTGGTTGGATGTGAATTGCTGTGGGGCTGGAGTAACTGCCTTATGAACTTGTAAACTGGAATGTTCTGAACGTCTTAATTGTCAAACTGAAATTAGAAGAAACACATTTCTTTCAGCATTTTTGACTGTAGGTACCTGTGCTATAGAGGTAACGCTCTGCTCACTCCCTGATTGCTATTTCCATGTGGATACACCTGTGTTGCTGCCTTGTAGCTCTGTTTGCTGGTTAAAAATCCTAGGAAGCCTTTGAACTACGACTGGTCTTCCCTTTTTTGCAGTATGTCCCTTTTTATTAATTTTTTTTGCCATTTTGCCATGTACCTTTACAGAGTTGCACTGGACAGAGCATCCATCCTTCACCTACAACCTTAAATTTCAGTCTGAACTTTTTCTTGTGGTTTTTTTTTTTGTTTTTTTTGGGTTTTTTAATTTTTTTTTTATTTCCTCAGAGTTGCTTGTGATTTTCAGGCAGTGCTGCGAATGTGACTTGTCAGGTGTGTTTTTCATATCAAAAACTTCTCCTGTTAATTTCTAGGTGACAATATCAGAGAGTTCTTGCTGAGTCTCAGGTATTTTCGAATCTTCATTGCCTTGTGGAATATCTTCATGATGTTCTGCATGATTGTGTGAGTAACCCTGTGCAGCATCTTCTCACTTGGTTATAGGAAGTCATATATTGGCACTTTCCTTGCATGTGTATTTCTTTTCACATCTGTCTCTCCCACTCAATTTTTCCATAATTCTTTTTCACTTTGCTTCTTTATTTCAATTTTCAAATATGGGTTGATCTCACGGTTTTTTTGCTAATGTGGGCACCTGTAGTGCATGAAAACCACCAGTGCCAGCACCTGAGTCATTCAGCCTCAGGCAGAGTGTTGTTTGTTGGGCGTTGCTCAAATCAAACATCATCTGAGTTTAAATTTGAGGATGCTTTTCATTTTGGGGTGGGTTGGAAACCCACCAAGTTAATCAGATGAAATCAGCCTTGTACTAGTGTGATGGTTTCTCATCTCCCTTGTTTGTTTTTTTTTTTTCTGTTGCATCCCCCAGGTTATTTGGATCTTGAAAGACACCCACGCACACGTTGGAAGATACTTTTGGCTGGGAAAAAACTTTTCTAGAAGTAAAAGATTCTGATGCTCTCCAGCTGCAGCCCCGGGCCCCTGGGGAGCTGGGACACGCTTGTCCCCTCCAGGTTCCTTCTCTGCTGGGGCTTGGAGCCACAACTTTCATACAAATTATCTCAGCTTCACTGAAAGAGAATTTAAACTTCGTTTTGGAAGCTCAGAGTGGGGAGCAGGGGAGATTTGGAGCCAGTTTTAAACCTCTGCCTTGCCAGCTGCAGCTGGGGCTGTGCCAGCTCGTGTTACCCCTGTCCAGGTCACACTCCTTAGTTCTCAGTTTTGTGTAAAAGTTGAGCAGCGTGTTCTTGTAACTTCTCACTATTCCATTAGTTTTGTTGGAGATGTAGAAGAGAAATATTCAAGAAAAAAAAAAAGCCATTCTCACCTTCTCCCTGTTTTTCCAGAAAAAAAAATGCTTTTTAAATTAATATTTCAAAGGTTTTTTTTCTATGAAATATATAAGGGATTTTGAATGGGGAAAAATGGCAAAAGTAATTCTCTAAGCCAATGTTAAGAGATCATTTTGGAATAATCTTGGGTTTGGTTGAATAAAGTTGTTCTATTTAAGGGTAAAATATATATTTCATGCTGTGTTCATTCTGTTATGAGAGAAATTGATTCTGTATTGGTGTATTTTGGGAAATTGTAGCTAGTCCTGTAATCTGTCTGGAGTCTTGTGTTATTTATATTAAGTTGGCCTCTCTGACCAACAGCTTTTCCCCAGAATCACAAAATAATTTAAGAGAGTGCAGTGCTGAATATCTTTTAAATCAAACTGTAAACTATTACTGGGGCTTCCACAGTTTGAGTTTCTTTAGCTGTTGAGGAGAAAGAGACCTGATAAAAATGATGCCCTAGCACAGGTTTTAGGGAGTATTTTGAATTTTATCTGGTAGAGAGATGCAAGTGTTGGGCACCTGCAGCATTTTACTTGAGTCACCCTCTTGGTTGAACTGAAGTTTTCACATTAATGAAACATGACAGGGGAAGGTTCATTTGAGGGAGGATGCCTGGCTGTTATGAACCCAGAAAAATGTACAGACAGACTCCTTCAAATGTGGTTTGAGCCATCCAGAAACATGCACAACCTTTGGTTAAATTTAAACATATTCCTTGGCTGTAATTTCAGTATATTTTAACCCTTCTCTGATTCTTCAGAATGAGGGGGGGAAAAAAAGTGTGCTGTCAAATAAAATACAGGGATTGACCCAATATAATTCTTGGAAAACATTTAGTGCCTAATCTTCATTAAACCAAGTGTGAAGGGAAGGGTGGATGTGGCATCAGTGTGTGTGTGTGACCTGCTGGACACCCCTGGGCTCAGCCCCGAGCTTTGAGCTTCGGGGGTTTTTATTTTTCCTCGGAAAAATGATGACCCTGTGCAGAGCTGATAGTGCTTTATGATCACAGGGAATGCAGAAGGGAGCGCCACTGCTAAAGGAATTACAAGTTTTATTACCTTGCACACGCCGTGTGGCTCCAGACCGTGCTGTCCCCACAAGACTCCGGTTGAGCAAAAGTGATTCAGCTTCGAAGCAGCTGCTTTCAAATAACGAAATCAGAAGTCAATTTTGAGCTGCTCTTAAATGCTGTGAGAAGTTTTAAGGGCTTCGCTGAGGGGACCAGAACACCCCTCACACCTACACGGCCCGAGTGCTGCCCGCTGGGGGTTTATTCCCGTTTTCAATTGCCATTATTTATTTCTCTCCGCAGGGTGCTGGGTTCCTCCAGGGCCGGGCGGGGGGCCCGGAGTGGCCACCTGGCTCCCGCTGCCCCCCCTCCGCCAGCATCGCCCCGCTCCCCTCCCTGCTGCCCGTGCCCCATTCTCCCCCTCACGGTTACTCCCTGCTGCGCCCATATCCCCCCACATCGCTCCCGTGTCCCCCTCAGCGCTCCCTGTGTCCCCTCAGGCGTG
>WAAE01023851.1:222908-245653 GCA_013400495.1 Nicator chloris
GGCCGCCTCCCCACGCCAGGCCGCGGCTCGGGCGCGGCCTGCAGGGGGCTCTGGGCCGGCCCCGCCGCGGCTCGCCGGGACCTTCCGGGGCGCCCACCTGTTCCTCGGGCCCAGCGGCCGCGCCGGCCGCGGCCGGGGGGACCCCGGGCTGCGGGGACGCCAGGAGGGCTCCGGCGGTGGCTGCGGGGCTCTGGAGCTGCTCCAGCACCGAGCAGCCTCGGTCTTCGCTTTTATCCCTTCCTGCAGCGCTGTAATGAGCTTATCTGCTCCTTCTGGGATGTGGTGTAAGCACAGAAGTCAGCGTGTATTTTACCTGTAAGTGGCCTTAAGTGGCGGTTATCCAAAAGATCATTTGCTCCTTTTAAGGGTTTTTTGGCTCATCCAAGCAGTTCTCCGCTTAGGTGTTTATTACTGTGAGAGGACTGCAGAGCCCTCAATCTGTCCAGTTTTTGAGTTTTAGATCAGCAGCCACCACCGCAGGATGCCAAGGTGGGTCTGTCTTGGCCATCTGCAGTTTGTGGGGGAACCCTCTGGTGCATGAGGCTGAATGTGTACGTGTTACTCCAGGGGCAGGGGTGTGTGAAATGGTGCTTTGGTTCTATTAAATTCATTCCTGCTTCTGTCCGAACAAGTGCTTTTTTGTGATAGACCTGTATCAAAGTCCCAAAGTAGCTAATAAAGTTTCTGTCATTTGGAACCCCTCCCGGAGTGGCCTGCATGTGACATGGGGACTGAAGAAAAATTCACCCTGACCTTGTAGGTTCTGTAGAGCCCCCTGGGCTGGGCATCTTTGGGGAGCTGCAGTGTTACACATTGGAGTAACAGTAACAAATCGGGGTGGTAATTGTGGGCTGTTAAATGTCAGCCTTGTCTGAGTTTGCAGTACTTTAATGTGGATCTTGCTGAAATGTCAGTTAGTGCACTTCATGAATCCTGTTTGCTCTGAGCTCTCTTTCTGTGGCTGCAGATTTTTCACTCTACGTGAGACCGAGTGCCAACCTACTTTAATAAAATTCTAGCAGATCTGTGGTGTCTCTTGACTTCAGAACTGTCAGCTGCAGTGGTTACCCTAATTCTGGTGTTACTTTGTCAGACACTGTGGCTGTGCGGAACTAAGCAGCCGGGAAGTCAATTTTGTGATGGATACTCTTCCCTTTGTCCTCACGCTGATGTTACACAGTGCTGTTGTGAGAGGACCCAAAATAACCAGGGTTATGCAAAGGGAGGCCAGAGCTCCCAACAGGTCAGTAGCCCCTTAAGTTTAGGAGTGATGTATGTTAAATTATAATTCTACATACTTGATACTTATCCAGGGCAATAACTGGTGGCAGAAAAATCAGCCCATTGTTCCAAAGTGCCTGTAGGCAGGGTCTGTGTTCCAGTTTAACCTTTTCTTGAAGGAGAGCAGAGGTGGTGTAGCTGAGGTTCATTGTGCAGGCTGAGAACTCAGACTCTTGGCTCCAAAGCACTTGGAATAGGTGGTGTTGTTGATTGTTCATTACCTGGCACGTCACTGGCACAGAGGGAAGCAAAACTTATATTTTGAACATGCTTAAAAAGCAGATTCTGAGTTTAATCACACTTGGGCACCAGTGTGAAAGTACAAGAAGCTGCTCTGCTGTTTTCCTGCTGGGAGAGTCAGAGGGGGACACAGTTGTGAGTTGCTGTGCCTGCAGGGGACTCATGGAAAGCTCCAGCTACTTCCTGCTGGCTCTTAGAATCTTCTCCTGACAGAATTACTTGTGTTCAAACCTACAGCATTTATTGTTGTCACTCACTTCCTCATTTACCAAGAAAGTCAAGTGTTGAGGCCTGGATTTAATTCAAATTTTTCAGTGTAGTTGGTGTGTATGTTTCTGGAGGGGGTGAAAGCTTCACCAATAGTGTCAGGTGGGCAAAACCAGTCAAGTTCTAGGGGGCTGAGAAGGGAGGAGATGGTTGGTTATTCATGGTGCTTTACTGTAGGGTCTAAATTTAAGCTTCATTTAAATTCCTGAACACATCCCCTAACATGAGCTGCCATTGTAGATATTCATTCCTGAGTGGTTAGCTGGATCTTGGTCGACTCACAGGTCATGCCTTAAATGAAAAGAAAATAGGACATAAGTTTCTCTACTTCTCTTGGGTTGAACTGGTCAAAATAATCATTTCCCCAAGCTTGCAGAACCTGCTGGCCTCAGGAAATCATCTCCTGTGCTGATTGTTCATCTCCAGCTGCTTCATAAAGGCCTGCTGACTCGGGAGCAATATTGAATTTACACATGTTTAGCACTTGTACCTCCTCTAGTAATTGCTGCAGAATATATTTATAACTTAGTTTCCCACACTTAAAGGTTACCTGTGTAAATTCTGAACTATTTCAAAGGAGACCTATAAGAAATAAGCTATTTTTAAAAGAAGTTACATCATCCTAGAAGCCACCCGGGATGTCTGGTATTGTGTCTTCATTTATTCAGCCTTTTCTCCTCGAGGAAACATATGGGCAAACCACTTCTGCTCCATGACCTAAGCACTGAGCACCAGCATCACTTTGCTTCCAAGACTTCTGTGAGAACATAGCAGGAGGTGGAGGAGAGCAGTTCTGTTCTGTGAGGTCTGATAGGGGAGATGTTCCTTGATTCTGGTGGGAACAAGGCTTTTGCCTTTGGACTCTGTGTGCTGAGAAGCCACCCCTTCCACCCAGCAGAATGCCTTTGCCTTGGTAACTCGTGCTCTGTGCTCCTGGGGGAGTTTATTCCCTGATGTCAGGAGTAATGAGAAATGTTGGGTTTTGCTTTGTGGACAAGCCTGTCGTTTCCAACCAGCTGCTAGAATTGTGCTTGCAATTAAATGGTTCCTCATGCTGAATATGTAGCAATCTGTTCCTGTTTTTAAATATTAGATAATAACTTCATTATTTGCCATTAGTACCCCTCTGTGACACAAACCCAGCTTTGGTTTGAGTAACAGCCTGCATTGTGTGTTCTCTGTGAGGTTGGGCTTGGCTCTAACTCGGGCTGTGGTTCGTGCAGTATCTAAGCTGGACTTGCTGCACAGACCTTCAGGAGTGGTCCATGGTCTGAATTATTAATAATTAATTGGCCTGTGTGTTGGAATATGTTGGGTGGTGCATTGGCATGGGCTGATCTCCCAGCTGGCACAAGTTGCATGGTTAAAGATGCTTCCGTGGCTGTTTTCTCTGTTGGTTGTTTTACCAAGGTGCTGGAGACAAAACCCCCCTCACCAGTTGGTCAAGGTGCTTTCCAGTAGTGTCTTAAGAAGATGCAGGGCACTGCTGTAATAATATAAATACAGAAGGCAGGGGAAGCTGGTGGTTCACTTCCTGATGGTCTCAATGATTTCTTTGGATGCAGGAAGTGTTACGTGTGGGCGAAAGTAGACTAGGAATGGCTCTTGCTTGAGCTTTATCCTTTTCTGTGAGCCCTAATGAGCTTAGCAGTTTTGAGGGAGGTGCAGAGAACCTGTTGTACCTCTTGCCCTCTTTGTCCCTTTCCTCACTTGCACCTCATCTTGTTTCGAGCAGTCTCACATTTTGTGTGTGAAGGCAGCAGGTTGTTCCAGGTGTGTGACAAAATGCAGGGGCTTGGGGAGCATTTCCTAATGTGCAAGGTCTAAAGTGTTGTTATCATGTCAGTCTTGAGTTCCAGATAAAGATTTGGGCCTGATGTAGAGTCTCATTGCCTTATGGTTCTTTATTTATAATAACTTTAAATGAGGTCTGTGTTTCTTAGTGCTCTTTATTACACTTGGATTCACTTGAATTCACCATGTCAGGGTGATGGTACAGTTGGCTTTTTGGCCTTGCTTTGATGTTTGCTTGTCCACTTCTTTCTGAAAAAGCTTATTTGGCTTGGTGGCAGTGCAGGTTTAAAAACTTTTAATTTGTACAGTGCCCCTTGCAACAGTGAGACCATTCTGAACTTTGAGGCTTCTAAGACAAAATCTGAGTGAACAGAAATGTCTGAGAGTTTGAATTGAGGGGTCAAAGCAAGGGGAATGCCAAACTGCTTTTCAGTTGTTAATTCCTTGAAACTCCCCAGGTTGCAGTGATGATGGCAGTAGTCATTTGCTCTGAAGCTTTAATTTGAGTGTTTGTTTCAGCAGCAGTGACAATTTAAATAACACCCACTTTATTCCTGCTACACACACCCATTTTATGTGTGCAGGATCATGTGGTGAACTGAACTGAGGAATTTATCAGGATTTAAAGAAGAAAAAAGGCAATATATGGATCTTTTCCCAGGTAGCTTTTGATTAGCTCAATTATTTGATAAAACTTCTGGTGCATCACAAATAGTTCTGGCAGCAGAATTGGGTCTTAAAGTGTTTAAATGAGTGTGGAAGCAGAAAAGAAGCACAGGGTGCCCAGAGCAGCTGTGGCTACCCCTGGATCCCTGGCAGTGTCCAAGGCCAGGTTGAACAGGGCTTGGGGCACCCTGGGATAGTGGAAGGTGTCCCTGCCCATGGCAGAGGAGTGGAATGGGATGGGCTTTAAGGTCCCTTCCAACCCAGCCCAGTCTGTGATTCCATGAGGAGTGGAATGTTGCTGCTTCCTGGCTGCTTCCCTGCTGCCTTGGGACCTGGCAGGAAGGAGGTGCTGTCACCTGGAAAAGTTAACCACACCTGTCTGGGTTTTTTGAGGTGACAGTGGCTGCCTTATGGTCAAGTTTCACTTGCAGAGCCTTTTTTGTCACTGTCACTTGTGCGTGGTTCACAGATGTCTGGAATTATCCTGTGTTTGTGGGCATGCAGCAATGCAGGGGCTCTGTATGTCTCCTGGAATAACTGCTGGGAAACATCTTCACAGCCAGCCAGGAGGATGCTCCTGAGTTGTAAGTCAGGAGTGAGCTCTGCAACTCAAGAGTAAACCACCACCTTCCTCTGCAGGCTGTGTGGCCAGTGCTCCAAATGATCAAAAATTGGACTGATTTGGCTTAAAGCCCTGTGCTTACACCAGCTGAAGCTGCCAGTGGAGCTGGGAGAGCTGCTGGGATCCCCATCATGTCCCCACCTCCAGCAATTCTTGTTCCCTCCCTTGTGCTGACCCAACCAAGGAACTCACCTGGCCAAACCCTACCTGAACAGGGGTTCCTCAGGGACTCCTTTCCATGCCCCAGCTCCTCCTGGGCTCAGAGAGGTGGCAGTTCTGGCACAGAGTTGAGGAATTGTGTGGGAAGGAGAGGTGACAGTGGGGTGGTGGCAGCTCAGGCTGTCCTAGAGCTTGAGCCCCATCACATTGTCAGACTTAGGGGATCATTAAAGAGCTTTTTAAATCCAGATGATAAAACTTTGCAGCAAACACCATCTGCACGTGCTGTACGTGGGCCCTTGGTGGCAAACGATGGCTCTGAATGCTCAGAGGCTGCAGGGAAATAACTCATTAACACATTTTTATTGGTGTAGCCATGAAACAGCTCCTCAATGGAAGAACCAACTTTTTGTAGGTAGTATAAATATGGGGAATAACCTCTGGCAGTCACCACGAGGCACAGCTTGGAACAGACAGGCAGCACAGGACCTGTGGCTGGTGCTTCCCAAGGTGCTCTGGCTGGGGATGTTCTGGATCCTGTGTGAGGCCACTTGAGTGCACCTTGGCACACCTTGAGGCCAAGAGAGCAGGGAGCTGAGCAGGTCATCCTGGCATGGCTGGATCTAGGATGGGATGGGCATGAGATCCAGCTGGGTCAGGTCCTGCTGCCAGGGCACTGCAGCCTGACACCAGCAGGGGCAAGAGGGAAAACACTCCAAAGCTCCCACATGAGGGGAGACCCAACCTGTGCCTTAGGAGATAGGAAGACTTTCAGTTTAGGCTGTCTTTCAGAAGTCTGAGTCTGGGCTGGGAATTCCAATTTGTCTTTTTGGGGGGGTTTTGTCTGATAAGCTGGGGGTGAGCTCAGTTTAGGGGTGGTGAGATGTGCATGGTTGCCTCTCTTGGGGGTTTTGCTGTGGCCACACAACACAACAGCACTGTCATTCTGGCACTTTTGGCTCCTGATCAAAGTAGCTCCGTTGCAGCTGAAGCTTTTTCTCCCTGTGAGATCCTTTCCCAGTTTCTTCAAGAAGCTGCAGCAGGTGACAATTAGTGTTTCTTTTCTTTTCAGGAACCACAAAAGTTTCAGGAGAGGGGAAGGAGGAATCGATTCTGCCTGCTGCAGAAGTTTGATGTTAGTCAAGAAGCACTGCTTTTAAGGCATAGTTACTCCAATACATTAGGCCTGGAGTTAAAATTAATGTCTATGTAGTTTTTTTACATAAAAACATGTCTGTTTTGGCTGATAACATTTTGCTGCTATCTCTTCTCAGCAGTTATGTGCTTGGTGATAACTCCAAAGATACTTCCTTCAGTCTGTATAATGTGGTAGGATGTGGCCCCACTTTTACACTTGGTCTTTAAAGAAATAATTTAAGGTAAAGGTAAGTAAGTACCTCACATTCAGTTTAATGTAAATGTAGGTTTGTTTATTCAGTGTTCTAACAGCTAAATTACTCTTTCTGTGGGTAATTCATGCTTTTGGTATTTGGAATAATATTTAAGTGCCAGCAAATTGCTTTAATTTGAGGTGCAATCTGCTAAAACTCGGCAGCGAATCGATGTTTTCAGGGGCACAGCTTTCACTGGGCAGCAGTGCGTGCCTGAGTGTGATTGTTAATATCAAAGTGTACAATTTTCAGCATGTCCAAACAGTCAGTGGTAGCAATTTCTGCTGAGGAGTCACTGGAAGTAAAACATAATTAGTTCTGTTTTAGTGAACAGAGTGGTTTCTAACGCAGCAGCTGGGGAGGAGGGATCCTGCATCCAAGGGATTCAGGGACACGCTCAGCTGGGCGTGTTTTCAAACTTGGTGCTGTGGAGACGACTGTGCAGAGGTGGAAGTCTTGTCTCAGAGTGACAGCCAGTGCTTCTGTGGAGCTGCTTTCTCACATAGTTTCCATGCAGGATCAGCTTGCAGAGTATCACAGTTATAGTACAGGTCTGGAGGGTGTGATTTTTTTGAAGGAGCGTAGAGCTGTGGAAGGTAGAGGAACACGGTGTTTTCTCAGGGTGGTGATGCACAGTCATAAATTGTCTTTGGTGAACAAACTTCCAGCACATCTACAAGTGTCTGTAACTCCAGCCATCACTTTCTGAGCAGGTCAGTACATAACACTCGTGTGCTCTGTAAATTAACTGCTGCAGGAAAGGACAGGGAATGTACAGAACTTGTCATCCTGAAAGTTCCAGGAAAAACATTTCAGTATTGTATTTAATCCTTGGAGAGACTACAGGTGATTCTTGAATAGAATTGAGCACAGTGAGGTGGAGGAGAAGATGCAAGAGGTGATGTTTCAGATTTCTTTGTGAAGGTGGGTACCTGCAGCTCATGGGCTCAGCACACTGCTCAGGAGCCTGGCTGCATCCTGGCCACCTCCGTGTCCATTGTCTTGTGAGGAGGAGTTTGTCAAAATAGGAGCTTTTGGGTTTTGACTTTGTATTTTCTTTGCTGGACTTTTCAAGACAGGCTGCCAAGAGGCTTAAGCCTCACTGGGGCTTTCTGAACTGGAAATGGAGAAGATTTTGCCACCAGGTTAGAGATAACCACGCCAGGTTGGAGCTTCGTGAATGTTCTGGCCCATCCCTGGAAGTGTTCAAGGCCAGGTTGGACCAGCCTGGGATGGTGGAAAGTGTTCCTGCCCATGGCAGAGGGGTGGAATGAGGTGGGTTTTAAGGTCCTTTCCAACCCAAACCAGTCTGGGATTCCACAGTTCCATGTTCTGTGTTTAAATATTAAAAAAAAATGCAGATGAGTGCTGGGTTCCTTGGTCCTGCCATGACCACACTGGGTAGTTGGCTCTGGAGTGGAGCTGCTGTTACAAACCCTGAGCTGAGAAGGCTCCATGCTCACCTTCCTCCAGGCTTTACTTTTTTTTCCCAGCTAAAGGTAGAGAAGGCATTTTGTTTCCAAGGAGCTGCTAAGGGCTGTGCCACTGGCTGGAATGGCCAAACATTCTCCAGGGATTACTGGGGGGGCTTTGCTTTTCTGACAGGTGACATTGTCCTGGGGTGAAACAACCTTCAGAGAATAGAGGTATTTGGAAATGGGTGACAGGCAGCAATGTTTAATCTAGAATTTGGAGAGCAGTAATTCTAAGAGATGTGTAAATTGATTTCAATTTTTTTTCCATATCCATAAAACTTGTTTATGGGATGTGCTGACAAGAATTCACTCTTGGTAACAGTTGTTGAAAGGATACAGTGACTTCTCCACAAACTTTTCCAGTTTGTAACACTATTTTTCTCAGATTTTGTGAGCAGACACACCATGCCTAAACTCTCATGAGTAGTCACATGAGCATCTTGCACTTCAGTGTGATGAATTAATACATTCCACAAAGAATTCAACATTGTATTCACCTCAGCCTCCTCTATCATTTAAGGAATCAGCTGAGAAACTTCTGTAGAAATTTGAGAAAAATTGGCCTGCTGCATTTAAAGTACACTGGTATGGTGATAAATGGTTTTACTTTTTTAAAAAAAGATTGCAAATTCTGTATTGTGAGGACATTAGTAGGGCCTTTCTGAATTACACCCAGGTATAAACTGCTCTGTGTTAACAGCTCTGGGTAGATACTTCAAGGGATCGGTAAAATAATATTTAAGAACTTGACAAAGCTCTGGCCCCCTTCTCATCAAGTCCTTAAATACATGTTGCATAATTTTAAATGCTCACCAGTTCTCTGGAGTGGATGAAGATGGAGCAGGTGGTCACAGAATGGTTCTGTCCAAGCAGTGCCTTTAGGGCTCCTGTGGTCCCTCACCGTGCTCTTACCTTAACCCAGGGAGGTTCCAGCAGGGGGTTCAGGTGAATTCCTTAAGCAGAAAGCACCAAGATCATGATGAATCAGGAGGGGCACATTTTAAGGCTGGATTTTCTATATATTCTGTATTATTCTGCCTGAATAATCATCCAACTGCATTTCTGTCTCGTTGAAGTAGGACCAGTTGTCCCCGTGACTTTGCTTGCACAGCAACCTCATTTTATGGCTCTCTAAATTTTGAAGCAATAATTTTGGACTTCAGTTCATGGCTTATAATAAATAGTAACTGCCAAGATTTGTCTGGTTTCTGTACAGGAGGAAGAGGAGGAGAAAAGATTATCCTGTAGACAAGGAAACTGTATCTTACTTGGGTGTGCTTAGCACCAGTGCAGGGTTTGAGGGGTTGTGAGGTGGCTGAAATGGTGACAGGGAGCAACTACAGAGCCTGAGTGGGGAGAGAAACTTTAAGCATTTATTTTGGCATTTTTGGGATCACATGGAGCACTGTGCTAGGGCAGTGAGGTTGGACGTGTTGAATTTTTAGGTCCTTTACAATACAAGAGTTTCCTGGAGTATCTGTACAGATCTTTTTGAGAGGACAGTTCTGAATTGCTGATCTGAGTGTAGTTTGGAGGAGATGGAATGGGAGTTTCAATGTGTTTGTGTTCCTTCCAGTTCAGTGGCTGTTCCCCAGGTGTAGGGCCATGGCTGGAAGGGACTTCCTGTGGTCCATCACCTTCCTAAAACAGCTTCTGCTGGACTTGTCTAATCTGTTCTTAAACCTCCACAGTGGCTCTGGAGACTCGGGAGAGATTCTTGGAGTGCACTGGTTACTTCTATATGCAATCAGTGTTTGTCTTGTTGCAAATTAGGCCGGTGAGCATGAAAACAGTTGATTAACATTTTCTTTATTATGACTAATAACACATAGGAAGGCTTATTTCAAGCTTCATGTGTCTCTTTCCTATTTTTTCAATACTGTGTGAAATGAAAATTTCAACTTTGTTATTAACCATGTTTTCAAAGCCTCTTATCGCTGCTGTCCTCTGTCCTCCTCTTCGTGTATGTTCTTCTTGTGCTGTTGCACTTCGAGGTGAAGATGTAATTCCAGCTGAATTGGATTCCTCTGCCATTCCTTACAGCTTGGGATTGAGTGGAAAACAACATTAAATGATCTTGCTTGCAGTGTGCTGTGGTAGATGGCGCCGAGTGTGGCAGTGGCTGCCTGAGGTTGTGCCCCCTGGTTCTTGCTCTGCTCCTTCTGCAGGAATTTTTACCAATTGAATAGCATTACATGTAGCCTCTTTGGCTGCTGGGCTCTTTAAAAAAATCAGGCTAATGAGTTCTTATTTGTCCAGCTTCACAGTCTGGTGGGGTGGGTTTGTTGTGGGGTGTGGAAAAAGAAGTTGGAGTGGTCATATTGCAGTGAATCTTCTCTGTACATCTGCAGCTCAGGGCTGGCACTACAGGCACGATTCTTATGGTGTTATACAAAATGTTTAGTAACTGTTGAAGTTGACAGACAGGTATTTCTCTCTGTAGTAACAAAAATGTCTTCCAGTTACTGGCTAATAAACGTAAATGGAGAAAAGTGTTTCACTGTTGCTGTTTTCTGTTTGCCTTAAAGACCTTTTCCTGAAGCACAGGGAACGGGGGGTGTGTCTTCTCTTCATAGTCTGTGTTTTACTGCCTCTTGTACCATCCTCCTCTGGTGGATGCTCCTTTTTTGGGTGATTTCCCCTGCCTTGGCCCAGCCTGGAGTCTGTTCCTGCAGTGCCAGGGGTCTTGGGTGCCTCCCTGGGAATGGGCCGTGCAGAGAAGAGCTGGAGCGTTCACGGCACTCCCAGCTGGTGGATCTGTGTCTGGAGGCCCTTTGTGAGTGCCAGAGCAAACTGTGCTTTGTGCTGGCAAGCTCCTCTCATTCTCTTGGCTGCTGTGGTGTCTGCCCAGCTCAGGGATGTGCGTGGGCACTGCCAGGAGGGAGCAGGGGAAATATTTCAGGTCCAGCGGTTTCTTCGCACTGCGGAGTTTTATTGGAATCTGACCTTACTCTCATTTGATGATCCTGGCTTTGTAAAGTGTATACAGGAAGGTATCTGGATGATGTTACTTTGCCATTAAATAAAGCCTAAGTACAAATAAAATATATGCAGGTTGGTTTGACTCTTTAAAGTAGACCTGGGTGTTTGAAGTCCGGAGGTGCGGATAATGCTTCCTGTGCCTGGTCACTCTTTGGAGTTCTTGGTACTCAAGGAGCATTTCTTCTACCCCCTGTTTTGCACTACAAATTTCTGATCAGTTTTCAAAGCATGGTCTCCATCTGAATTTCTCTGTCATAGAAGATTCTCGCAGTGAATGATGTTCAACCCAAATCATTGATTCCTTCGCATTTAAAGATCTGTTTCACTAAATACTATTAGCAGGCTGGCCTCTACCTTTAAGAATATCTTTTGTGTACTGGTCAATATTGGACCTTTGCTTGGCAAACTGACTTTCAGACATTTTCAATAATGTGAGCAAAGTAGTGCATGGTCATCTTTTTGGTATGTTGTGTCTGTGAATAGTATCTCGTGTTCCCTATCTTTAGGCAACATCATGTCACATTGGGGCTAGGGGGAACTGTTAATAGATCAGCTGCCAGGGAACTGAACTAAATACCAGCAGGTTGTAACCTGAATTCTAACTTGGTGTGTTTGGTCTGTACCTTTGAACAAATGACATTACAATTTTCTGTTGGTGGTGTGTATTGTCAGTGTCTGGTGTCTCACAGTTCCTACACAAAGTGCTAAATAAACTCTGCACCGCTGTATTTCCCTTGTCACATTTAAATAAAGCCTTCTGTGAATAGCAACTTCTCTCTCCTCACTTCTTATTCCATATTTTAGATTATTGTGCAGTGAAGTAGCTTTTGTACAAAAGCAGTGCTGGGGTGTGACACTGAGATGTGGCACTGAGAGGGGATTCCAGTCTGGGGCAGGAGCTGCTGTTGGGCTGCAGGTGACACTGAGAGCTCCAAGAGAAGGAACAGCAGCAATGCCAAAACTCCTGGAGCCAGCACTGCACTTCTTGGGAATCAGCTCTGCCTCTCCAGCAATATTGGCCTTGAACCTGGGATTTTCTTGAACATTTTCCTGCACTCCCTGAGGAGATACACAGCCCTGGAGCAGGGGGAAGACAAAAAAATGTACAAATGCTCCTGTGAACTTCTGTCTGGACCCTACTGCTGGTATTGACTGCCCCCAGAAACCTCCAGCTTGGCAATCGACACCTGGACTTGTGTTTGTAGGAAGGAAAAAGACCTGTTCAGTCTCCCACAGTGTCTGCACTTCTCTGCTTGCTTCTGTCACACTGCTTTGGTGCTACAGGTGGGATAGTGTTACAGAAGGACTTTGCCTGAAACCATTGAAATTTTGGTTATTTATGGATATTCTGGTGAAGTGGTTAAGTATGATGGCGAATACATTCTCTCCAAAGCAGTGTGTTGTGATACCTGTGTGCTCTGTTCACCATGCCCGTGGTGGAGTCAGGCTGTGATTGTTGTAAGCTGTGATTTCAGGAGGATGATGGTTTGGTTTTAGAGGATTGTCAGTGATGGGCGACTCCAGGCCAAGTTTAAATATCCTTTACAAAGTTGTGAAAGCACTAATGTGATCCAGAAGGATGATGTTACTGTATCAAATTATGCCTTTTAGCACTGTTATCTGAATTTTGTGGTTGAAAAGAGCCTTTCTACCAGAAAGGTAGGAATCTGCATGAGAAGTTTCACTGCCAGATTTTTTTGGAATTGTGCAGTGAGTTTTTCATGTTACACAGAAAATGCTGCTCCTTCTATTCCAGGTAACTCAGACCTGGTTTGTGATCTATCACAGTCTAGTCAGGCATGCAAAGATCTTTAGAAACATCCCTGTGAAATACTAAAAAAAGAAAATCGTTGCTTTATCTGAGTGTCTGCAATGGAAGGTTTCTGTCACATTTGTTTTTCAGGCTGCAGTGAGAGAGCACAGGTTGTGCTGTGTGTCCAGGCAGTCCCCAGGAGGACAGGGAGGTGTTCTGGGGGTGCTCACGTTGTGTTGGGGATCTGGGCCGGTGTGGAAGTGAAGGAAGAGAATCCAAGCATCCCATGGAGTGTGCTGGTCCCACAGAAAACACATCCCAGCACCTGGAAATGGTGGTGGAGCTCGTGTGGATGCTGAGCTTGTTGCTGCTTTCAGATTTGGTGGGAAGGCAGCAGTGGAAGTGGAGGTGGGAGGGAACAGCTGTACCTCAACCTTCCCCAAAACCCCTTTAAACTGCTGTGTAACACCCTGAAATTAGTCACTGGCTTGGTTCTGGTTTATAAATGCTGAAATAAGATTGAGATGGTAGTTAAGAAAAGAAAATTAAGCTTCTTGATCTTTTCCAGAGAGTTCAGAAACCCCTGCTTTTGTCTGAGACTGGAATAAAAGCATTCAGTGCTTAACTTGGAAAAGATCTCAGCAATAGTAAGCTCCAGAGTATGGCTGAATGGCTGGATGACTTAAGGAGCCTTGCATGGAATAAATAAGATTTGTTTTGTGTGGCTGTCATTAGGTTTGGCTGGAAAGGATTATCGTGGATGACTCAAAGCAGATGTTCTCCAGTAAACTTTTGAGTGAATTAGTCTGTGTGCCAGTCCTCTCAACAGGGGAGCAGCAAGGGAGAATTTGGAACACCGTATCAATTACTTATCAATTATTTTAGGCTGTTTGTTGCAAGCTCCTAAATTAGGGTCCTGGAAGTTGTTTTGAGGGGTGCCAAGGGGTTGCAGTGTGAGCAGACACACACAGAAACGAAAATGCAAATTCCTGAGACACTGAGCTGGGCAGTTACAGCCCTGCCCAGTGTCCAAAGGGAGCAGGGCTGCCAAATTCCCTGTCCTGCTCTGCTCCATGGCACTTTACCTGTCTGTTCTGTTCCCAGTAAGCTTCTTCAGGAGCCCTTTGTGTTCATAAATTGTCATTTCTGGTGCTGCTCAAAGCAGGGTGGTGTCCTGGCAGGCTCTGTAACATTAGTATCACGCTGGTTGTGTGACAATGTATGAATTTTATTGTAACAGTTGGTTTAAGATGGAGATTCTGGTGTGCAGGATGGGTGTGCAGCTGTTATCCCTGTGGGTGTCTTCTCATGGAGTAGGTGATACTTGAGGTGTTTTGGGAGGTCTTGTTTCCATCACTGTGTTTAACTACACCACAGGAAATTTCATAATTGTGTTATTTTAAAATAGGCAAATATGATTTTTACTATAAGCTTCTCTTTATGGCACTTTGGATGAAACATTCTGAGAAAACTACACAAGGGGAAGGGGAGAGAAGTTGTTGAACGTGCTTGAACATTTTATGTATTTATTTTCAAAGAATCAAGCTTCCCTACAGGTCAAACAAAAAGGGAAAATGAGAGGAGCTGCTGGCAGTTGTCTGGAGTGTGAGATGTTTGTGCTCCGCTCAGCAGTTGCTCTGTGACAGCACGTTCTCAATTGGTTACAAATGTGTGAGGAATCCAAAATGGGTGGTTTGTGTTCCAGCAGGAGCTGAGGGTGCAAGGCCACTTTCACTGTCCTTAATTGGCACCACGTGTCCCCCAGAGCAGCGAGGGAAGTCACAGCCTGTCAGTGCTGGTGCAGACCTGGGAGGTGGTTTAGCGTTTGGGGCATCCACTGGTGTGTGTTTGGGGGTGTTGAACAAAGGCAGAGCTGTGACTGGAAATTCCCTGAGCAGTTTCACCTTTCTGTAGGGATGTGTGTGGACATGAACGTATCACTTTCCCCATCTTGACCTTCTGATAGGCCAGTGACCCTTTTTTTGCCATCAGTTCTTCATTTAGATAATGAATATTTGGGGATTACCAGTAACTGCAAAGATAACTGTACTAGTTAAAGGTGTGTGCAACAGAGCCTTTTTCCCCCTGGTAATTCGTAGTCTAAAATATGTGTTGGGCAGGAGAGTATCGTGTTTTGCAAGTTTAAAAATACTTGTCTGGAAACTCCCAGAATTGAGCCTTAACAATTCTAAGGGCTCAGGGTCTAAAAACTGAAAAAACCAGCCCTGATGTTTAAAACCAACACCAGTTTTGTTTAAACTGTGGTGCTAAACTCTCCTTCCTGGCACTGAGGACAGGGCAAGGGTCGAAACATGGAAGAAAGTCAGTGCACTGAAGTGAAATAAGAAGAACTAAAATATGTCAGAATAGGTGCTCTTGCTGCTCTAAGGGTTAAGCAGAGTTTTACTAGGCCTGACCTCATGGTAGGGCTTTAAATATCTGCAGAGTGAAGAAAGAACCAGGGCAAATTAATTCATCTTTGGCCTGCAATTGGTTTTACACCCTATAGGAGTTCGAATCATTCAAAGCCTGCATGGACTTTAAACATAAGTTTGATAAAAGTGAATTAAAAAATCAGGACAAGTGTTTCATCCCTGACAGCATTACCCAGGTATCTCCAGCACTAAACAGTCCTGCAGGGATGGACAAAACATGGTCTGAGCCCAAGGTTTCCTGAAGGGAAGAGATTTCAGCTCCTGGTGCTCCTGTGGTATCTTAGTGGAGGGGTAGAACTGACTTGGAAAAGCCAATTCTTCCAGGAGTCAGTGTTTTAAAGAGGAGGGCTCGTGCAGGGGAGTGTGTGGCTGGGAGGGCAGAGCTGTCTGGTGGTGATGATGATGCTCCTGATGAGGTTTCAGGATGATGTGAGATCCCTGCAGAGGTTCTTCCTGAGAGATTTTTCTCACATGCACTTCACATCCAGTTGAGTCACAAATACAATTAAGCAATAAATGAGACTGTGATTCAAGTTTTCCTTTGCTTATCTTTTAAATCTATCTCCTAAGGTGAATTAGAAATTCCAGGTTTCAGCGCTTTTAACATCAGGTAATGGAAACAGGGATCTCTCTGTGGAATCATGAACTCATTTGGGTTGGAAAAGCTCTCCAAGATTAATGAGTCCAACCCAGCACTGCCATGTTTACCCCTAAACCAAGCCCCTAAAACGTGCAGTGTGTGGTTTCTCATGGAAACCTTTAAAATCACACGTGTGCTGAGGATGTGCAGGATGTGCAGCTGTGCTGGGGGAGCAGTGCAGCCCGTCAGAGAACCTGCTCCTCACATTTTGAATGGATGGGGACTCGTGCAGTTCCTCCTCCCCAAGTACAGCCCCAGCAAGGGGTGGTGGAGTGGCTGGAGGAGCTGATGGTCTGGGGAGGGACCTGCAGGCTGAAACTCCTGTGTGCAGGGCAGGAAGTGATCCTGGGAATGAAACTGCAGAGCAGTGACTTGGGGAGATCTGCAGTGGGGCCTGAAGGATTAAACTCCACATTTCTGACTGCTGCTCCTGCTGCACTTGGCACCTGTTTCCCCTTAGGCTGTGCACAATGAATTGATGCTTTGCAGAGTGGTCTCAGAACTTTGTTACTCAGTCACAGCAGTTTTATTGCCACTGTTTCCTTGGGTTTTACATAAGAGTGTGTTTGTTACAGCTCCTGCAGTTTCCAACTAGGTCAGTAGAAGTGTCCTTGTCCCTATTCCTTGAACAATCAGCTCCCTAAAGCCAGACAGTCTGATAGCAGTTTGTGATTAATGCTTCCAGCAATTATAAAGTGGAAGGTCTTAAATTACATTTGTTAACTAAGACCAGTACATGAAACATGAAGTGACTTTGTCTTCCTTGTTGCAGATCCATAACATGGTGGCAGTGCTGGAAGTGATCTCCAGCCTGGAGAAATATCCCATTACCAAAGAGGCACTTGAGGTATGTCACCCTCTGAACATGACTTTTTTATGTGTATAAAAGGACTTTTTCCTGCCTTTCTAATTGCCATCAGAGCTTTTCTGGAAACAATAGATGGATTGCAAAGGATTCACAATTAAGATATTATTTTGTCCCTCTCGTGCTGCTTCCAACATCTCGCTGAACACAGGGATCCTTTCTGGGCCCAGATCAGTATTCTGGGCAGCACAGTTCCTGTTTGTGCAGAGCACTACATTAATCATCACTTGCCACTGATGAATTCTGTTGCACTCAGCAATATCACCCTGCAGGTCCAGTCACCTTTGTAGACATTTGGTGACCAAGCACCTAAAATCTGAAATAGGAATAGAGTTGCTCTGGGTCTGTAAAATTAATGTTAAATTCAGTTCAGCAGGTTTCAGGGCTTGATATTTGTGGTGAGGTCAGGTGTAGGGAGAGCTGAACTCTCACTGGCCACTCGTAGAAACAGTCCAAAGAAGTTTTATGGCTGAATTATATATTTCTTTTTTACTCTTTGTATTGAAATTAGCGGTGTTCTTGCTTTTAACTGTTGCTTAATTACAACTCCACCTGTATTTCAAAATATCTATCACAACAGGTTGCATATTTCTCTCTCAGTCTGGTCTGTGTTCTCCTTTGAAGTACTTTTCTTAAGAAATCTGACTTGTGGAACAGTTCTTTGTTTTCAAATGTGCTTTGGGAACAATCAAACACTTCCTTCCGCTCATGAAACCACCTTGGGACACCCTGGAAATGTTGTTTAAATGGCTTTTTCATACGTTTCCACGAGGCTGGGGAGTGAAGGGAGAGGAGAGAGGTGGAGGAAAAAGGTAGGACACAACTCACACCTGGTAGTCAGGTTTGTCAAATGGAGATTTTTATTGTTAAGTAGTTCTGTACCAGGCAAAGATGCTGGAATTCTTTTCTCTTGGCTCTCTCTGCAGATCTTGTACTTCCCTTGTGATAAACACACACCTTTGGGTGCTGCATTTCCCCTCAAATCTGAATCGGCACCCTTATTCATATGGTTCTTTCTCATTAAAGAATTCCTTTCTGATGTTCTTCCCAGCTCTCCTGCTTTTACCAGGGAATAAAGACATTGTGACATGAAACCTACAGTCGTTTTCATGTTACGTGGCAGAGCACTGGACTAATCCTTTCCAAAAAGATACATTCAACGCTTCAATCTTTACTGTTTTTAACCAGGTGTTTCTCAGGGGTGAGCATCACAAAGCAGAAACATTCCTTGAGAATTTTGCTTGGAACCACACGTGTTTGTAAAACACCTTGTCTGTCTTTGTAGGAAACCAGACTGGGGAGGCTTATCAATGAGGTGAGGAAGAAGACATCCAATGAGGAACTTGCCAAACGTGCCAAGAAATTGCTGCGGAATTGGCAGAAGTTGATTGAACCCGTGACCCAGAACGAGCCAGTGCCAAGGGGGCTGCCCAACCCGCCGGGATCAGCGAATGGAGGTGCTCACAACTGCAAACCAGACTCACAACTTCCTGCCGTGGCCAGCACCAAGCCCATCAGCGAACTGAAGAGCAGGAATGATATCCAGAAACTCAATTCTCCCAAACCAGAGAAACTGGGAAATAGGAAAAGGAAAGGTGAGCACAGGGATGGGCATCAGGGCCCTCCTCCCCCAA
The DNA here is from genome assembly GCA_013400495.1 of Nicator chloris. Classification (NCBI taxonomy): domain Eukaryota; kingdom Metazoa; phylum Chordata; class Aves; order Passeriformes; family Pycnonotidae; genus Nicator; species Nicator chloris. Next base: position 241,113 of record WAAE01023851.1, read on the forward strand.
AGGTCTCCAAAGCTAGTCATGAAGTATTACAAAACTCTTCACCCCCTCCAACCAATGGAATTGGAGGTAGTCCTGAAAATTTTCCTAGTCCTGTAGACATAAACCTACACGCAGGGCCCGAAAGCAGCAGGACAGATCTCAGTGAAAACGATAAACACAATAAGATCCCAGTAAATGCTGTAAAACCTCACACCAGTTCTCCAGGACTTGTAAAACCTTCAAGCACTTCCTCGTTACTAAAGACTGCAGTGCTTCAGCAGCATGATAAATCAGAAGAAGCCACGGGCCCCCACCAGCCCAAGAGCCCACGCTGCTCCTCCTTTAGCCCCAGGAACGTTAGGCATGATACTTTTGCTCGGCAGCACACCACGTACTCACCAAAGGATTCGATGCCCAGTCCATCTCAAAGGTCTCAGTTCGCAGACGCTGCACAGGTGCCATCGCCACCTCCATCCCTGATGCAACCATCCACACCTCCCATGCCAGCCAAGAGACTGGAGTTCCCTCCTCAGGCGGCCCCCGAGGCGGCGCAGCACTGGCAGGAGCAGCAGGGAGCCCCCGAGGGCCAGCACAGGCACACAGCAGGGACACTTCAGCAGCACACGGCTCCCGGCTGCAAAGGCCACCCCGGGGAATCGCACACGGGCTTCCCACAGGACACCTCCAGAATGGACAGTGACGATGCTGCTTCAGGGTCTGATAGCAAAAAGAAGAAAAGGTACCGACCCAGAGACTATACAGTCAACTTGGATGGGCACGGGATAGAAGGGGGTGTGAAACCTGTGAGGTTAAAAGAGAGAAAACTCACTTTTGATCCCATGACAGGACAGATAAAACCTTTAACACCGAAAGATCCTTTGCAGGTAGAAATCCCTGCACTTACTGAACAGCACAGGACAGAAACAGAAAAGCAGGAGCAAAAACCCAACCTGCAAAGCCCCTTTGAACAAACGAACTGGAAAGAGTTGTCCAGAAATGAAATCATTCAGTCATATTTAAACAGACAGAGTAGCTTGCTGTCTTCATCAGGAGTACAGACTCCAGGAGCTCACTACTTCATGTCTGAATATTTAAAGCAGGAGGAAAGCACTAGAAAAGAGGCTAGAAAGACTCACGTTCTAGCTCCTAACAGCAAACCTACAGACTTGCCTGGGGTCACCAGAGAGGTCACGGGCGATGACCTCGACAGAATACGTGACCACAACTGGCCAGGCGTGAACGGTTGTTATGACACACAGGGTAACTGGTATGATTGGACACAGTGCATATCCTTAGATCCACACGGGGATGATGGGAGACTCAACATCCTGCCTTACGTCTGCCTAGACTGAGAGCAGTTCTGCTAACCACGCTTTTTACACCTGCAGTTAGCAGAACTGGCAGACACGATGCCACTTCCAGCTGGAGAGAGCCTCCTGTCCTGGACAAACAGGCCCCACGAGCAGAGGGGGGGAGGGAGCTGGGCCTTTCCAGCTCGTTCCTTTAAATTCTCCTTTTGTGAAATGCTGCTACCAGTTTACTAACAATTGCAAAGGAAGGCATACGAAGGTTGATCAGTTGAGTTCAAAACTCTATAGCAAGCCAGCTATAAAAAGTGTTAGTCCCCAAGAAGTGAAGAGGATTTCCAGCACTTTCTGAATGCCGGAATCTTATTACAGGCAGGTACAGAGAAAAAATTGTGGAAGTTACCTTAACAAAATATGCATCTATTTATTTGACTTGATTTGGGTTTTTATTTGGCAGTGAGGTATTCGAGAGACAATGTGCAAAAACTGTAGTTTTATTTCTATCACATCTCTGAACATGATTGCGTTATTTAAGAGTCATGTGGTACGGAGATTGGGTTTTAAACAGCAGGTGTTGCACTGCAGGCTGGGCCACCAGCTTCAGCTCAACATTCCATAGGCATCCACATATTTTAGTCTGGTTTCAGTTTAAATCCAGTCTCTGAGAAATGCTGCAAAAACTAGATGTTTAACGATATTTTTTGATCCCACCACCACCAGCCAAATATTTTTCCTCCTTTTCCCTTCCTGCAAACTTATAGGTAAAAAACAAAAAGACAAAAAAAACAAAAAGACAGAAAAAAAAAAAAAGAAAAATCACCTTTTCTAGAATCTAAATGTAATGAGGGTGCTACAAGTTTGTAACTGTACTGTGAGAGGGAAAAAGGAAGCCTGTTTGTATGCTGGAAATATACTTGTTACCATTCCTTTAGATATTGTTTGCCTTATGGATATCCATCATAAACGCAATTTGCAAAAACAAAGAGCCTTAGTGAATGTACAGTAACTAGACTTCTGTGTTCCTGGGATGCAGAAGGGAGCAACTTTGCTATTTGGTCCTTTAAGTGGACACGTTGTGATATAAATGTGGAAATAAAAAAAATTTGCACAAACCAGTTTGTGAATTATTTATATACACACTCCACTCGTTTTTCCCCCCCAAGTTTGCTCAGTTCAGCCCGGCCAAGGGAGCCCTGGCACTGGGGGCCCGTCGGAGCAGGGAGGTGGAGCCGAACCCCTCGACACTGCCGGTAGGGAGAACGGGATTGTCTTCCAAGAACCTTGTGTGCTTTTCAGTCACACAGGGTGGATCTGTTTTTAACTCTGGAGACTGAGAACCCAACTGCTGATAATGTACCTCAAAGTCTAAAGAGATCACACTTCACCTTTTCGTCTCGGTCACTTTGTAATGTTTATTCCTAACGGTTACAGTGCTTTCTGAAGCAGCCTGGGGTGTAGAAAGTGAAGGATTTCTATAAACTGTAATTGCTTTAATATTTGGGACTATGTTGTTTGATGTAGTCCCCAGTGTTGGGCTTCTGTTCAGGGGGTCAGGGGAGGGGACACTATACCAAAAATATTCCTGGGTTTATTGATGTTAACTCAGTTAACCAATCTGTGCTGGAGATGAGCCTTGCCAAGAGTTGTCCTGCCTTTGAGGGCAGAGTCAAGCTCTTCCCTGGTTTTCAAAGGAGGGTGCTCCTGGCCAGGCCTGCATCGTGTTGGTTCATCCCTGGAATACAACTGATAAATTTTGATTTATTTTTAAGTCATTCTTGTTCACCATTTATGATCTGTTACTGAAATGTGTGGGTATCTCAGAAATAACGATGTCTGTGTGCTTCCATTTCTGAAATCTGAGGTCTGAGAGTGAAACCAGAAGTGGTTACCAAAAAATGCATCCAAGTATATTTTCAGTTTATTTCCATTTTGTCCTCCTGCAGTTGCTGAGGTTGAGCAGTGTGGTTTAGAGCTGGGGAAAGCTCCTGTCTTGCAGTTCAGATTTGATGGTAGAGGGCTAAGCTGCTGGTCATTTTGGAAATGCTTAAGTTTTGTTTATGTAAAAAAAGTACTGTGCATCTTATCTCCCCCTGCCTTTCCTCCCTCCTTCCCTGAGTGGTCCCATTTAGGAACAGGGTCCGTGCTCTTTGGAGGCCTTTGAATATTCCCAAATGTCAAGAAATGACAAAGTATTTACTTGATAATTTCATCTTTTTCTCCATTGCTTCCATTTCTGATGCAATTGATGGCCCTTGACTGCACTGGGTGAGGTGATGCCTGAAGCTCATCACAGCTTTCAGATTACACCCAAACTGCCTGTGCTGATGCTCCTCTGTTTGAGGAAGCATCAGGAATCAGACCCAGCCCCTTCCCTGGTGGTACAAAAACTGGTGGAGAAATTCCCTCCCAATGCAAGCTTTAAATCTTGTTCCTTGCTGAGTTTGTTGCTGCTGTAAGGGGTCAACTCACTTGTGTGTCCTCCAGGGTGAGATGAGGCTTGACAATCTTTATTTCAGCATGCCAGTATAACTCGTTCTGTGAGCTCCAACAAATGTGAATAAGTTTACAAGGTGATATTTTTTTGTCAATTTTGTAAACAAGTTCAAATGAAGTTTACTATGTGCGTACCTGCTGTGTACTCTCATTTGTGCATGACTCAGTTTCTCTGCTACTGCTTTCTCCTACCTCTTTCACAAAATTTCTCCTTCTAATCCTAAACCCTGAAGTTAAAACACTGCCATGTCTTCCTTGTCAACGGATGACATGAAATGGCTCATCAGCAAATCTTTGGGGAGTAGCCATTACCTAAAGTGCGTGTTTTTGTGGGCAAATTAATGCTGTAGGAATGTCTCTTGACAGGGTGCATGGATGAACCGGGCTCTACAACCCCTCCTGCCTGCCAGGTACTCACCCATCCTTTACCCCAGCCGGCGCTACGCCTTCCTCGCGTTAGTTTAAAGGTCGGGAGCGATCGTCCCGGTGCTTCCGAGCCCGTGACCTTCGCTCCGTCCCTGCCCTGCCGCTGCCCTGCGGTCCGGTGTCCAAGGGCCGGTGCTGCCGAGCCCCGGGGCGGCTCTGCTCCCCCGAACGCCGTCCCGGGAACGCCTCGGGCTCCATCGCCCCGCGCCGGGGGCCGTGCGGGGACACGGCCCGGAGCCGTGCGGGGCCGGCCCCGGGGGGTGGGGGGACACGGCCCGGAGCCGTGCGGGGCCGGCCCGAGGGGTCCGGGGACACGGCCCGGAGCCGTGCAGGGCT
>WAAE01023851.1:246150-360937 GCA_013400495.1 Nicator chloris
GGCCCGGGGCGGGGGCGGCGCGGGGCGGGCGCGGGCCGGCGCTGCGGGAGGGGGCGCGGGTGTCGGCGCTGTGCCTCGCCTGGTACGGGCTGAGCGCCGGCGGCAACGTGGTCAACAAGCTGCTGCTCGGCGGCTTCCCGCGGCCCGTCACCGTGTCGCTCTTCCACATCCTGGGGCTGTGCGGGCTCCTGCCGCCGCTGCTCCGCGCCTGGCGCGTCCCGCCCGCCGGCCCCGCGCAGCTGCCGCCCCGCGCCTACCCCCGCTACATCCTCCCGCTCGCCTTCGGCAAGTACTTCGCCTCCGTGTCCGCGCACGTCTCGCTCTGGCGGGTCCCCGTGTCCTACGCGCACACAGGTGAGGGCCGAGGGCAGCGGGGTGCCCGGGGGGATGTTCCAGCGCCGGCTGTGCTCGTAAGGAGGTGCCCGCGGGGATGTCCTGGGGGCCCGCTTGGATTCGTGCCCAGTGGGGTGACCTGAAGGCCGGTGTGTGCTGGTATGGGCACCTGGTGCGGTGTCCCAGTACCCAGCGTGTCCCGTGGGTACCCAGTGCAGTGTCCCGGTACCCAGCATGTGCTCGTTCAGGTGCCCAGAGCAGTGTCCCCACCCCCAGTGTGTGCTGGCACCAGATCCAGGGACAGTGCCCCAATGTGTGCCCTGTGAGTGTCCCAGAGCACCAAGGTCCAGTTTGTACAAGTGTCCAGGACGGTGTCAGGGAGGGAGGACCCATCCTGGGCTGAGCCCCTGCTGCATCCCTCTGCTCGTGGTGCTTGATGGGGTTGTCCCAAGCCTCAGGTCCCCACCAACGTTTTCCTCCTGTCCCCAGTGAAAGCCACGATGCCCATCTGGGTGGTTCTGCTGTCCCGAATCATCATGAAGGAAAAGCAGACGACGAAGGTGCGGACAGGTTTGCTGAGGTTTCTTTTCTTGGCGGTGCTTGGAGGGTGCTGTGCTGGCTGGGGGCAGCAGAGCTCAGGCTTTGGGTGGATTTTGTGACTGGAATTAGATTATGCAGATTTAAAAAATTCCTCTTCCTTTTATTGTGATTGTAGAACACATCTAAACAATGACCAGGGTGATGCTCTCTGATGCACTGGAGTTGACAGTGTCTACTGCAGTGACTGAAATTTCTTTGAACCACAATAGTCAAATGGTTGATCCCTAAATCATCAGGATGTGTAAACTCGGTTGAAAATTCTTTGCAGATGCAATTTACCCCTCTGTCCCTGCTCCAGGTGTACCTGTCTCTGATCCCCATCATCACTGGTGTCCTGCTGGCCACTGTCACAGAGCTGTCCTTTGACATGTGGGGACTCATCAGTGCCCTTGCTGCTACTCTCTGCTTTTCACTTCAGAACATCTTCTCGAAGAAGGTACCAGCTCTGTTCACAGCACTGGTCACTGGTGTCACCCTGCAGCAGGACAGGCTGTCATTTCCATTACATAAATGTGTGGTTTTAGTTGGCTTTGCAGTCAGACGAGCCCAGAGGGGTGGTTGTTATTTTGTGTGTGTGTTCCCTGAAGCTCTTCCTACTGTTGAAGCTGTTACACTGAGTTTTTCTTGAACCCTTTCTTTACTCCTCAACGTGGATTTTTTTTTGTGATGGCTGTTCAATAGTGCTTAAATTCAACAGTTCATTGAAAGCTTTTAATGTATCTTGTTATATCAAATCATTCCTCTGTGCTGAACAAGTCACTGTCAACACTGGGCACTCCTTGAAACCACAGAAGCAAAATTAAAATGTGTGGTTTGGCTCTATTTAGTTACAAAATGGTTTCTGTTTTGTAGAGCTATTAATATTAATTTTAATACTAATATTTTGTTGATACTAAGAGCCACCACTCAAAAACCCATTGTTTTTCAGAGACATCAGTTTTTCTTACTGTAAGAGTATTTACTTATTTTCCTAACTTAGCTGTCCCCTGAAGCAGTTTCTGTTTCCTGACTGCTGTTCAATGATGGCTCTTGTCAGGTGTTGAGAGATTCCCGAATTCATCATCTGCGGTTGCTGAACATCCTCGGGTGCCACGCTGTGTTCTTCATGATCCCAACGTGGGTTCTGGTGGATCTCTCTTCCTTCTTGGTAGAGAATGACTTGGTAAGTGCTGTATTTGGAGAACTGTTTGCTATTATGGAAGAAAAGACAAAAAAAACCCCTAACAAACTCCAGCACCCAACCAGAAAAGCACACTGAAGTGTTTCAGTGCAGTTCTTGTCAGTGTGGAAGGAGGTGTTGTGAAACACCTGCAAATTGTTTCACAATTTAACAAAGTGTTTATTGTGAGAATTCCTGTCAGGGTTAGGAGAGGCAGTTTATGGGAGCTGGGAGCTGGAGACAGGAACAAACTCCCAGAGTGTGTGGGGAATGTGCTCCTCTGGTTTCTCTGAGTTGGGAGGTGCATAAAGCAAAGTTCTTGGGGCCCTCTTTAGAGCTCAGTGCAGACATTCCTCCCTCCAATGGCAGGTCAGAAGTGCCTCAGGCTGTGTTTCTGTTGTTACCTGAAACCCGAGATAACTTTTTTCTCCTGCTGTTTGCTTTGCCACAGAGCACGATGTCTCATTGGTCCTGGACCTTGATGCTGCTCATAATTAGTGGGTTCTGTAATTTTGCCCAGAACGTCATTGCCTTCAGCATCCTTAACCTGATCAGCCCCCTCAGTTACTCCGTGGCCAACGCCACCAAGAGAATCATGGTGATCACCGTGTCCCTGATCATGCTGCGCAACCCCGTCACCAGCACCAACGTCCTGGGCATGATGACAGCCATCCTCGGGGTCTTCTTGTACAACAAGGTAAGGCAGCTCTTTGTTTATTCATCCAGGAAGCACAGCTGAAGCAGTCCAGTAGCTTTGAATTCTTTTTTGTACAAGTGAAGAGCCACTCGAGCAAAAAGAGACAACACAGGGGGCACAAGGCTCCGTTGCAGAGGAGGGCTGAGCATGGCCCAGGTGAAGGACTTGGGTCAAACCTCCTGCTGGGCCTCTCACAAAATTAAATTTAGATCTTAAGCTTTTCTTGAAAAGGGAAGATAGGGAAGTAACTCAAAATCTCTTGAGCAAAAGATCAGCTTGTTTGTTTGGCATGTGAGGGGAGTGAGGTTTTTGTTAGAAGCCACTGATGTTTTAAGACTAACAAAAAAAAATGACAGGACTGTGGAACTTTTTTTGTCTCCTTTTTTCTGGGTTTGTGAATATGTCTAGGTGGTCTCTTGGGTGATATATAAGAAAATCTACATTCACTGAAGGGTGGCCAGGCTTTGGAAGGGGCTGCCCAGGGGGGTTAGGAGTGCCCATCCCTGGAGGTGTCCAGGGAAGGCCTGGACGTGGCACTCAGTGCTCCGGGCTGGGGACAAGGTGGGGATGGGACACAGCTTGGACTCGATGATCTCAGATCTTCCCAACCTAAATGATTCTGTGCAAAACTTCCTTTCTTCCTTTCCCAGACAAAATACGACGCAAACCAAGAGGCAAAGAAGCAGCAGCTGCTCCCAGTCACCACTGGAGACCTGGTGAACTTGGAACGGCACCGGAACCCTCCCGAGAAGTCCCCAAATGGACTCGCAGCCTTTGCCCAGCACGGGGACTTCCAGTACGGCCGCAGCAATGTCCTCACAGACCACTTCCAGTACAGCAGGCAGAACTATCCAACATCCTACAACCTGAACCGTTTTGATATTTAGGATCCTGGCAGACAGGTACAGACTGTGATATCAAAGTGTCCCCAGCATTATCAGAAAACTTTGAGTACATCCATGAATGTCACAAAGCCATTGAACTGTGCAGGTTTGGCAGCAGGGCAGGTGTTTGTGGAGGGGAGTGGTGCAGGACCTGCAGCTGCTGCTGGGCAGAGCTTTAAACCTGGAACAGCCAGACCTGACACTGGAACCAAACCCACAGAGCAGATTCTGGTGAGTTGCAGGTGTCACTGCCGAGTGGAACATCTGTCACTGCTCCTTCCAGAGTCTGCCAGCTCATTGTTCTCTTGGCAGCTGAATTCTGGCCAGTATCTTGTTTCCATGCTGGTAATGTCACCTTTAACTTGTTCTCTAATAACAGTTCAATGATACTTTTAATGAAGCTTTCAGAAAGAAGTGAAAGCAAGGGGTACTTGTGCTTTGCAAATCAGGATTTGTCTGAGGAGGATTGCCTGAGGTGGATCAGCTGCAGGCAGGTAAACTCGAGTTCATCTCCAGCATCTGTGGAACTTCTTGTGGATATTCACAACTCTTGTGCCTCTGCCTGCAGCCCTGGATGACAAACCAGGAGTGTTTCTGGAGGAGCAGGCAGTGGAAGGGTTGATCTTCCCCAGAACTGCTTCAGGCACGGAAAAACACAGTTCTCCCAATCACTGGTCACGGCAGAGAACAACCAAGCCCAACTTAAAATCATCATAGTTTTCTGAATCATGTAGTCCTGTAACTCCAGACATTGCTATCCCGTGGCCATGCAGGAAACTCCTTCACAAATAAAAGTGTTTGGAATAATATGATTTTATTTTTTTACTTCCTTCACACCTGTTCTTTCAAAACTGTTTTGTTGCTTTAGAAATTGAAAGGTGAAAGGTGTTTTGTTCTCAGTTTTATGCATAAGTTATGCTGTCTTATATGATTCATATATTTTGAATGCATCAATTTGAACAGTCATCATTATTAATTGTTTCTTAAATCTTTTTAGCCCCTAATTGTTTGGGTTTTTAAAATTTCTTAATTACTGCTGTTGGAGTAGCTGTGTGGATTTAGCCTGACTTGCACTTCCTGCTGGAAGAAGTTAAATTTTGTATCCTGTGCTGTTCCAGCAACTCCCCTGGCTCGAATAGGAAATTGAAGAAAAATGGTTTGAATCAGCAGTAAATAGATAATTTATGGTTAAGAACCAATTCAGTATAAATTCTAGACAAGGTGATTGTGTGTGTCAGGTACTGCATTTGTGCATGGAAGGGATAAAACTTGGCTTTCATGACTTTCAGTGAAATTCCTTGGAATGAAGTGAAACCCAGCTCGGAACTTGGGTTCCACCGAATCAGATTTTTCTGTCGTTGCTTTAGCAGAAGATTTTAGGGGCCTTCTTTCCTTCCCAGACTGTTGTACAGTGAGACTTTGATAGCATAAGTTTTATGCTTTTAACCAGAGAGGTACCAGACACCAGTGACAACATTCAGGGTGTGGCACAGAACACTCCTCTTATTTATTGCTTTACAAATGACCATTTCCGTGATGTGAGATGATGATTTGGCTCCTTTCTGGATAATAAAGAATTTATTTTTAAGTGCAAAATCAAGCTGATCTTATTCTTTTGGCTGCTGGGGTGGTAGTTACATGAACAGCCTTCCACCAGAGAGTCCAAAAGAGGAAATGGTCCTTCTGAAACTTCAGAGATGGGTTCAAAATGCTGCTGCTGTGTGTGAGCAGAACTTCTTATCTTGACTGGAGTTCAGTCTGTTTGTGCTAGCTGAGAACTTGGGCCTTTGGTAGAAAATCTAAATCAATCTGTCCCTAACCCAGGTGAACAAGATCATGAGGAAATCTTTCCTTCAGATGAAATTGCTTTTGCCTGTTCCAGTATTAATGTCTGTGTAATTATTTCTTTTTAATATGGGGAAAGTGCCAAATGTGTATTTCTAGGGCTGAATGCTGAACTTCCCAACATTTCAATGCTTTTACCACAAATAACAAGGATTTGGTGGACTCTGGGTTTGGATTAGGTGCTGACTCTGCAGGAGACTGACCTGAGGATGAGAGATTCAGGCTGGGATTTTCAAGAGGGGCTGAAGTTCTCCAGCTGCTTTCAGAGGGAGCTGCTAAATTCCTGCAAATGCTGAATTGTGGGCTTTGTGCCTCAGTTTCCCTTTTGGAAAATGGATATAGTTCTTCTCTACATCACAGGGGGTAAAATACCAGAAAAAAGTGGCAGTGCAGGCCCCAGAGATGTCCAGGCATATTCTGAGTTCATCTGTCCATCCTCTGCTGTGTCTGCTGCTGTGCCACATTCCTGCAACCTCAGCTGCTATGGGCAGTAAATAAAAACCAGGTTAGAGGCTGTATTAAATATGCTCAGATTTGTTTCCTTTTAAAGAACATAACCAAACCTTTTCTGGCAAGTGTTTTCAGAGTAAGCTTGCCCTGCACACTTAACCTGGCAGGTTTTAAGCTCAGCATTTTCTGTAATCTTGGCAGCAGATGAGGGTTTCCTGTTCAGAACTCTCCCAAATTCCAGTCTGGGCCCGTGGCTTCACTCTTGGCTCTGAAACAAAACTCCTGTGCTTGCAGGGACTGGCCCAGGATGAGGATATCCCATGAGGATAATGGGTCCATTTAGTGCCCAGGGAGTGAATCTGTTCCCTGGAGAGTTCCTGCAGCTCCAGCCCAGGTCTGTGGGCAGCAGGGAGGGCTGGGTGTGGTACCAGGTGTCATTACAACGGTCGGGTGGGTGCTTACACGGGCTGCTTTTGCTGGATCCCAAACCCCAGTCCTTAAGCAATATTGCCCACATTCAGGGGCAGGAACTGTAATAAACATTTTCATCTCAGACCTCTGTGAGATTTTTGTTTGGCCAAGTGAGGTGTTTGTTTGAAGCTGGATTGTAAACGAGTGGCGTGTTTGACTCTGTCTGTAGAAAGTACAGAAACACTGGAATAAAGAGGGCAAAATCTCCACCACTGTGTACAACGACCCTGTTATTAAATCAAAGCCAAAGGGGTTGGTTTGGGTTTATTCCTTGCAGGAAGCTTGGGGAGTGTCACAATGGTGAGGAGTTGGGTGCATGTTTTGCTGTGGGTGATGCCTCACACAGGAATGCTGTAACCAGGGTGAGAACACAGGCACTGGACACCCTTGAGATATTTTCATTTCCATTACTGCGCATTTTTTACACATAAATACATCAAAACATTGAAAAAACTCTTCCCCAAGCAGTCCTGGGTAGTTGTGGAAAGAAGAAAATCAATCTCTCCCCACTCCACATGGGTGTTTTGTTGGTAGTTCCAAAGTGCTTCTTGGTGCTTCTTCAAAATACAAAAATATTCCCCCTGCAGGTTCAGTTTTAGTACCCAGTGGTGGTAGGAGTATCTTTATCATCTGGTAAAATGTTTGTGGTTTTTAATAACTGAATGCTAAATAAAATTAAGGCAAGGCTTAGGCTTTGTAAGTGCACAGTGACTTGTAAAAATAGTGTTGGTATTTTGGGGTCAACTCATGATGATTTCCAAAGCTCAGTTTTCCTTTCTAATCTGTGTTCAAACCCATTTTTTTCTGATGCAGCATTTTGCAGCAGAAGGAACTTCTGCCATGTAGCTCTTTGTGAAACAGGTGCAATATAAATAAAGGGAAAATTTTGTTTTTCCAAGGCTTAAATTTCTGGGTCGTGCTGTGAGCTGTTAAAAATAATTCTGAAATCTCTTTGTGGTGATGTTCCAGGGCAGTGAAACAAATCTGTTAACCCTGAAGTGACAGGTGATACACTCACAGTGTGCAGCTATTCAGGGGACACCCAGCCTTTTTTGGTGCTTTTTATGTTAGACCTCTATAAACTGATGGGAATATGGGTGAGTTTCCAAAAAAAACCCAAACCAACCCCTCACTCCTTCCTGTGTGGAATCCTGCCCTTCAGCAAACAAACTTTTTTGTGTTCAACTGTTGTTCTGTGAAGTTCTGGATGTCACTCAGGTCCCTGTGGATCCTGCTGGGATCCCTTAGGGAATCACCACACAGGTGACTTCCAGCTCCTGGGACTCCTGCCTGCCTGACACCAGGATTGGGTTTTGGTGGACCTTCTGTAGCTTTTGGGGCATTTTGTGGCTGAACCATTGCTGAGGAACGTGGCAGCAGAAGGGCAACCATGTGAGCTCTGACAGCAAGGCAGGAATGGTGGTGTTGGGATGGAAGGTGTCAGCAGGAAAATTTTGATATTGGCCAAAATTTGAAGTTCATCTGCTCTTCTGGGATCTGTGAATCTCCAGGACAGCAGAGTGGCTCAGAATCATGGCCAGAGTCTGTATGATGATTATTTTTTCCATTAGTTATTTGGATACATGAGAATATCCACCTTTCTGAGGTTTTGTATCTGTAGATGACACAATGGGTTCTTCACAGAACATCTGGATGATAATAAACAGTTCTGCCTTTTTGTGAGGATGTCTGAGTGTCCTCTGTGTGATGGGAAACCCCTGTGAGGTGAAGTAATACCTGAAAATAACAACTGGCCCTCAGTCCTTGCAGATCTTGTGTGGGAGCAACCCTTGGACGTGCAGAATTTCAGGAGGTGAGATCGTGATTTGGGCCCAGAGGGGGATTGCACCTGCTGAACTGTGAACGTTGGGGGATTTCTCTGACAAAAGCTGCCAGGACTGAGGGCTCTGGCTGGCCTTGGACTCCTGGGGGCCACCTCTCAACTGTCCCTGAGACATGTGGGCATTTGATGGCACGTGGGCTCCTGGGTATGGCCGCTGTTTTGAGTTTGGGATGACACGGCCACCACGTCCCATTGCCACCTGCAGTGTGGCACCGTGACACTTGGCTCTGCCCACCACCTGCAGTGTGGCACCGTGACACTTGGCTGTGCCCACCACCTGCAGTGTGGCACTGTGACACTTGGCTCTGCCCACCACCTGCAGTGTGGTACCAATGACATTCAGCCTGCCCTGCCATGGTGGAGGTGGCCAACTTGGACTGCCAGCCTGCAACACCTTCTTGAGTGTGACCAAAACTGACTTCTGGCCATGCCCACCTTGGGTGTGGCTCACTCTGAGTTCTGGCCATGCCCACCTTGGGTGTGGCACACTCTGAGGGCCATCCAGAGCTCATAGTGGCATCTTCCAGCAGCCAGCCCACCCCTCCACACACACAGCAGACCCCACGCCTCTCGTGGGAGCCCCGGCCCTCACCATCCCACCCCACCTGCACTCAGGTGTCCAAGGCCACCACACCCATCTGCTGTCACCCTTTCTGTAAAACAACACCCCTGTGCACCTCTGTCCCTTGTTGCCACCACTCCTGGTTTGGGATCTGCACCTGTGCAACTGCAACCATCACAGGTTTGGTCAGGAACCCTGCGTGCACTCATTTGTCTCTAGCTCCATTTTTAATTTGCCAGGGGACACCAGCAGTGAGTCCCCAATGTCACTGTGCCAGGGACACCAGAGAGTCCCCGATGTCACTGTGCAGGGGACAGCAGGGAGTCCCCAATGTCACTGTGTCAGGGACACCAGAGTCCCCGGTGTCACTGTGCAGGGGACAGCAGGGAGTCCCCGATGTCACTGTGCAGGGGACAGCAGGGAGTCCCCGGTGTCACTGTGTAGGGGACAGCAGAGAGTCCCCAATGTCACTGTGTCAGGGACAGCAGGGAGTCCCCAATGTCACTGTGCAGGGGACAGCAGGGAGTCCCCGATGTCACTGTGCTGGGGTCAGCAGCAAGTCCCCGGTGTCACTGTGCCTGTGTTTCTGCCCTGCAGTCCCACCTTTACCCCGGAGGTGGCACCCGTGAGCCCTCAGACTCTCGCCGTTGCTCACCCTCGACAGGCAGCAGCGATTTCAATCGATCCAAAATCTCAGGTTTGTTAGAGACAGGGAAAATAAATACAGAAACCTCTATTTCCTCCTTATAGAACCTATTTTCTTACATTTTCAAGGCCTTTATGTTTAATTTTTATATATACATACAATATCTTCGTATGTTAGAGTTGTATGTTCAAGAGCTATAATCATCTCTATCCAGAATTCCTTACCTTCTAAAATTCTGTGTACAATACAGTAGATGAAGAGGGTTATTTGGAAATAACCCTCAGTTATTTTATACATTATTGTTCAGTATGTGTAAGAATATTAAGTTTTATAAGGAGGAATTAAAGCATGGGGACAGGAAGCCAGAAGTGGATGGAAGAAAGAAAGATGGGCCATAGGGAAGAGGAGGAGGAATTAAAATTTGTGACTGAGGGGCTCCACCACTGTGACATCACCCCAGACCTGTGAGCACAGCCCCAGGGGACACCTGTTCTTGGTCTCTCCTGCATCCTCCTCCTTCTCAGCATCCCCTCTGTGCCCCAGAGTGCCTGTGGGAATGTGGAGCACTTTCTGCCCCACCTGTGGCCCCCAGGTGTTTGTGGTGCTGCTGAGGGGGGAGATGTGACTTCTGACCCTGGGAGTCAGAATGTTTGGCTTTCAGGGTTTTATGTTGAAGATGCAAAGCACTGAGCAGAGCAGGCTATCAGCATCAGAGGGAGGTGAACAAGGTGAGCCGACCCCTAGACTGAATTAGATCCTACTTTTCAGGTCTCCTTCCTTCTTTCTCCTCTCTCTCCTTCCCCCTTTCTCCCAGATTTCTTTCTTCCTTCTTCTTCTTCCTCCTCCTTCTACTCCCATAATGACAGAAAACTAAAATGGAAATGTAGAAAGAATATTTAAACTTAATGGCACAAAAGAAATAATTAAAGACAGGCAGAGTCTGCTAGGCCCCTCCACATCCACAGTGTCACAGATCTATCACTGCTCTTCAAATCTCACAGTGCTAAAAGCAGATTGTCTCTTCAGTGACTTTTAAGCCTCTCATGAGGTTGCCAAAGACTCCAAAAACAAGAAAATAGTAGCCATAAACCGATTTTATTACTTTTGAAAAATGGAATGTTTCACTTACAGAAACTTAAAAGTGATGTTCGACCAACACCATGTTCATTACAAACGCAAAAAAACCAAAATGAAAACAAAACCAACAAACCCCAAACCAAGTTGACGAAGTATTTGGCTACAGTGCAGCAGCAGTCTTGCCTTTTTTTTTTTAAAGAATCACCAACTCAAGGTGACCCTGGTTAATAAAACTCACGACCACTGTCACGTGGCATTAATAAAAATACACCTATGTACAGCCAGCGCCGTCAGTAGCGGCGGCTGAAGCGGGGCTCACTCAGCCTGTTTGTCCTCTCCGGGCCTGCAAACACACCTGGGATCCCACTGCCCTGCAGCACCTGGCCCTGGCTCCTGGCTGGGGTGAAGCCTCCACGCCTGCAAACAATGCCACACACATTGGATAAGGCCCAGGGAAGTTCATACTCTCAAAGAGGTTTCCTTAAGTTGTTGGGTTGTTTTTTTTTTTTTCTCCCGTTGCCAATCCAGGGTTAAAGTAGAAGCTGAAGGTATTTTTTAGATCAAACTATTATAAAAACATTATAAGCATTCTGATAGAGCTTCTTACCCTGATGTCCCTCCTCGAGTCATCCCATGGCCTGGTCCTGACTGACCAGGCATGCTTCTATCACCACCTGATTCAAAAAGAGAAAAAAAGGGGAAAAAAAAAAAAGAAAAGAAAAGAAAAATACAGGCTTTTGTGTTTCCCCAATAAAAATGTCACCTTGTTCCCAGAATTTTGTTCACTTTCTCAGTAATTTAACTACCACTAGAAGGTTCAGCAGCAGTAATTGACAGAAAAAAACCACGATCACACTGGTAAGCAGCAAGTGTACCTTGCCATCTCTCATGATCCCGTCCCATCACTCCTCCATCCACATTTCCCTGCCATGTACGATCTTGATGCCCCTCTAACTTTCGACCATGATCTCCCCAGTCACGTCCATCTCTTAAAAAAATAAAAGAACATCTTCTAGGTATGTCCCCTACCCACTGAGCAGCACAGGGTAAAGCCAAACACCATACCCCATGCCAAAGTGTGTTAAATGGTTAATCAAGCTGTAGCTGGAGCCACCCAATCACTGCAATCAGAACTGGTCAAAGAGAAACAATGAGAGATACTTGCTGAACAGCATCCTTCACACAACAAAACTTGTCTTTTTGGATCCAGAGACATCATGGATATTGCAATGGACTGAAACACTCGGGCATGGATCAATTAATTGGCTGCCACTCCTCTGTATGAAAATTATGCAGCTGGAATACGGCCAGCTTGATTAACTGGTTTAAAGAGAAACCACTACAATTCCAGGCGAGTCCAAGTTCTCTACCCCCACCACTGCAGAGACTTCTCATTCAATTTCCTTTAAACTCTGACCACTGGCCATGAATGAGACTCGTGTAGGCCTTACTGGGGCATCTGTAAATCTCATCTGTAGAAACAGACTGAATTTCATCTGTAGAAATGAAAGTTATTTACAGGAGAACCACAGTCAGGACCTGAGCTAACTGAGCAGCTCTTTCCTCACTACAGAGCTTCACTCCCCCGAGGCATGTGGGAGCTACACGTGGCAATTCCCTGCTCCTCCAGATGCTCAAAGATCTGGAGAGAGGATTCACACCTGTCAAGCTGCTTCTGCTGTCACCCTTCAAAGGTTCACTGAGGAAACGTGAAGAGCCCCAACCACCTCCCTGATGTGCCAGGCACTAACCGTGTTTGTGGGGGGATCCCTCTGCCCTCACTCATCCTCCTGTCGGAGCCGTAGCCACCCCAGCTGTCCCGGGAGTGCCGCTCAGGCCCTCCGTGCCGCTCATCCGGGTAGTGCTGAAAGGCAAACAGGACACAGTGATGCTAAAAACCAACACCAGCTTTCTTCCAGGATTGCAAAAACTTGGCTTTTGGGATGTTGTCTTTCTATGAGCTGTCAGCAAAAACTGTAGCTGTCTCGTTTTTTACAGGTTCCATTGCTGGGCGTGGCTCGTTCCCGACATTTATTTTGTTTATTGCCATTGATTCCATGCTGTTCACTGGTGGGAGAGGTCTTTTTTGTTTGGTAAGGCTTTTTAAGGCTTACATTCTTGGCTTCGGATTTTTAATTTTTACATAGACTATCTGCCTGGTCCCTACCTCTCTTCAGAAATGAAAGGTTTTGAATCCCATTGTGGCATTGATTATCACACCTGTTCTTCTACAGCCTTTTTTCATTATGGCACCAGTTGTTTTATTCAGATGTGAGAGAAGGCATCCTTTGCCAGTTAAGTAAGTACAGCAGCTCTCTCTTAACACCTAACATGGTCAACCAAAAAAGCTTTTACTGCCACATACCACCCTGAAAAGATGCTCCCATCACTCAGAGGTTTCCCCTTGCCTGTATCTCAGGCTACCACCTCAGCAAGCAGGTAACCTAATAATTTACTTTATGCTCATTAGCACAGAAAATTAGTTCTGCTTAAACATCTCAGCTGAAATGACTGTGTTTGTGCTGTGTGCAGACTATGTCCTTTCTGCTTTGGGGTCAGCTTGTTTTGGTTTTTAACTAAAGCAGTAATTTGGTTGTAACGCACCTGCCCATCTCGATCTGGAATTCCCCTTGTACAGTCTCTCCTGGAACAAAAAAGGAAAGTTTCAGTTAAACCATTTCAGTAATTATAATTCCAGTGTCTGGATGAAATAACACATGAAAGGTTAATCTTCATTAGGCTGTAAATCTGGATGCTAATGTTCAGTGGCAAGGTAACTCCAAAGAGTTCTTGTTTCACAACATAAAAAAAGACCAAAGTAATACCTATCACTGTAATATGGGTAAAAAAGGCACCACTGAGGATGGCCAGGAACCCAGTGATACCAAGGGAGAATACAGAGTGAACCTACCAGTGTCAGAAATGAGCTACAAGCAAAAACAAATGGTACAGTTTCCACCAGAGATCCTTTGAGAGCAATCAGAAGTCCCAATGGCACCATGCAGAAAATATTTTTCCATTCTGTGGTGCTAAAAACCTGCATTAGCCAGGCTATAAAGATGAAAACAGGGAAAGTTTTAAAGCAAAAGGAAATGGCTAAATCTCAGGCTAAATCTGCTTCATAAAGCAGACTTCCATACACCTTGAGAGAAGCTGTTGTATCTTCACCAGCATCATGGTGGACTACATTAGGAATTGGCTCATAATCTTTATGCAGCCTCTTTCGGGAATGTCCCTAACCCACGGAAACAAAGGACTGCAAGCACGTGTGAAATCAGACATAAGAAATGCACAAGAGTGATTTCTTTTACTCTGCTGACACCACTCAAGCCACAAGACGACACCAAATTTCCCTGAAGGCACAGGAAGAGGAGGCAGTGCCTTGCCAACCTGTCCAAGCAGTGATCCTGGTAGCGGCCGCGGTCCCTGTGGTCGAAGTCGTGGAAGCGATCCTGCCGGCCGAAGTCCGAGTGGTACCGGTCCTCCAGCGCCAGCCGCTTCGCCTCGGGCCAGTACGGGTCATCTCGCCTGCACACGGGGCCACATCAGCAGCAATCCCAACACCAGCTCCCCTTCCCTGCTCTCTCAAACCTCATTCAACCCCGTAATTAAAATCTATGTGCGTTAAGCAGGAGTCGCATTTTGGTTTCAGAGAAAATTTGGTTTACCGAAACCAGCTTAATTTCAGCACGTGCTGACGTGAGAAGAGAATGAGTATCTTTCCCACTACCACCTAGAGTTGATACACACAGTTCCTGCTCTTGGTCATCCCTCTTTGGGAAACAAAAGTAGACCAGAACACTGCTTACAAGTCTATAAACATGGCATTTGCTCTTCTTCAAATTGCTATTAGTGTTAAAAGCAGCACGGAAAGAGCCTTTCAGCTGTGAGCTCCCATGACTGCCTTATCCAGAGTGCTCCCCATTTCCACAGGCTTCCAGAGGGGATGTGGCTGAGGAGTCTGGAGCCCCACTGCCCTGCTCCTCACCTGCTGTCAGGATCGTAAGGCCTCCTCATGGCAGAGCGCCGCTCCTGCTCGTAGCGCAGCTGCTCCTGCTGGCGTCGCAGCTCTTCCCTCTCCCTCTGGATTCGCTCCTGTTCCCGTCTCCTTTCCTGCTCTATGTGCATCCTTTCCCTCTCCAACCTCTCCCTCTCCAGGCGCTCTCTGTCCAGGCGTTGCCTTTGGAATTCCAGCCGTTCCCGCTCCCTCTGGAGCCTCTGCCTCTCATCCCGCTCGTGAATGGCTGCCAGGCGCTGCTCCCGGTCTCGCCTCTCTCTCTCTCTAATTTAAAAGAGATACCTTGTTTTTAATTGAGGCTCTTCAGTCCAAGCTTTACTCCTGCTTGGTTTTGGGTGGGGTTTCTTGTTTGGTTTTGCCCTTGTTTTTTTTTTTTGAAGTTTCTATGCTCTTCCCATTTGTCTCAATCAAGTAACAGCTTAGGGAAAAAAAACCGTCCATACAAATGACTGAAGCAAAGGTGAGAAATCTGCAGAAGTAACACAGTATCTGCTCTTAAGTCAAGTCTGAGAAAGCTTTCAGAGAGCACAGCACATCCTAAGACAGAAATCTGACATACAAAAAGTATTTACAAGGCTCTGGGGAAAAAATCAAGGAAATTCAAATCTGGTCAAGTGGAACACAAAGCCTGAAAGGACCTACAGAAGTCTCATAAGATTGATTTCAGCAGTAAAAGCCTCCATCACTTGGCATTATGTCTGTTCTAGCAGTAATTAGTATGAAATCAATCTGAGATATCCCTGTTGGAGGGTCAGCACAGCACTGCTTTGAAGCCTGTTCAAAACACAAACAGGTCAGGGAGTAAAAAATGCCATTTAAAGTTTCGAGGGAACTGGGAACTCACCGGCGCCTCTCCGTTTCCCTGATTTCTCTCTCCCTCTGCCTCTGCCGCTCCCGTTCCCGCTGCTCCTTGATTTTATCAAAGGATAAAATATCCTGCTTTTCCTTGCTCTCCGATTTGCGGTCCTGGCTCTTTGTGCTCTGAGATGAATCAGAACAATGTGTGAGCTGAACGTGGAGCATTTCCAGCTAAAACTCCTAGGCCAACACGTACACTCTGTCAACCTGAACAGAACAGGTTACCATATCTGCCCCAAAGGTAAACAACAGTGGAATTCCAGGGAAAAGTACCCCAAACTTGCCCAGAACTTCTAAATATTACAAATAAGTACTAGGGGAACACAACCTGACTTGCACTGATTTCAAACACACACCAGTAACATTCCAAGCTCAGGGAAACACATCATCCTAACACCATTTTCATACTGCAACTCGACTTCTTCCACTAGGTCAGCAGTGGAAAGGTATAAAAAAGGTGAAAGAGAAGCACTTCCCCTCTGCCACATCATTAACAACCTGATGCTTTCCAGAAAGTGATAAAAGGATAATTGTACCAATATGCAAGGCTAAAAACCCTTCATCTCTGAGCACATAGATCTATTTGACACCTATTTTTCCACAAAAGCTTCTCTGGAAGTTGGCCTTACCCTCTCTTTTGATGCAGAGGTTTTCACACTAATAACTGGTTCTCCTTTAGATTTGTCCATTACCACTGTCCTTTCAGTTCCTCGACTTGCTAGAAAACAAAACAGAGCCAAAAATAAATGGTGCAAAAGGCATTCAACAATTCTTGCAAGCTTCAAAACTGTGAAGATACTAAATAGTTAAAAGTTATTTTGATGAGGTTTTTAATAACCTATGGAACTTATTTATGATTTAAATAGCTTGCCAAGATTTGGCCAACTTGAGGATGGGGGCAGTAAATTTTTCACAAAATTACAGCAGTATTTTCTGGCAGGGATGACAGCTAAAAGAACACAAATTTAATTTATTTCTCCTTTGCCACAGTTAAAAAAAAAAAGCCCAAAAAAGGCCACAGAACCACACACAGTGTCAGGTGTAAACCCAGTGAGAGTTCCATAAAAATTATGGAAACTCTGTTGTATGTTACTAGAAATGGAAGCCAAAATTTTCAAGGTGTTTTCTGATGTCTGTGTCAGTTTTACTAAATAAGCTCCTTTTTACTGAATTATCAATCACATCTAATAATATACAAATATCCTTGAAAACATTTCTGAAAGTCAGCCAGCATCACCTGATTTGCTTGCCCTGGATCTATCAGAAGACCCAGTCTTTTGTTCATCCTTTTCTTTTCCTTCTTTTTCATCTTTTTCTGATTTCTTAGCATCATCTTTTTTCTCAATCTTCTCCTCCTTTTTAATACCAACACACCTACAAAAAGCAGGAAAGAAAAATGCCTATTTCAAAAGCAACAAACCACTTGAAAAAACAGTGTTGGAAGCATCACCCACTAACCAGGCAGTCTACCAGAAAGACAGACTAAATCCTAGACATATTTGTCAGTTAAAAGAAGAGCCCAAGACAGAGTCAGATCAGAGGACAAACTAGTGGTAAAAATAATGGTTTACCTAGAAATAATTTGATTTAGTATCTCCTGATACAGCTAACAAGTTTTTATACTAACACTAAAGAGCTTTGATTTGCTGAACAGAGGGCCAGTTAAGATGCCCCTACTATTGTAAAACATCAACTTTCCAAGCATTATTCCTATTTCAAATGCAGGATGAAACATTAAATCAAGATTTATAACAGATACTGTTCAACTTGGTCACCTGACTGTATTTGGAATAAGTGGTCTTTAAATATCAAAAAATACAGAACAACACTTTACTTCTCAGATCTGGACTCTGCAGAATGGTGCCTGTCTTTTTCCTTCCTTGTTTCACCTTCCTTTTTGTCCGAAGGTTTTTTCCCTGCTGGTTCATTTTTTGCCTAGAAATTGAGCCAGAAATAATTACATAGTCAGAGACAAGAGATTAAAATTGCATGCTTTTGTTTTCATTACACTGCCACAAAATAGCTGCCACTTACCTTTTCCACAGAAATCATTTTACCATGCAGCTCTGTTCTGTGGAGGTGATTAATACACTTGGTGGCCTCCTCAGATGTTGACATTGTCACAAAGCCGTAGCAGCGAGCGCCAGGACTGCGAGCATTTGTCACCACTTTTGCACCAACCACCTTGGGGAAAAAAACAAAATATTCCGTGTTTGCAGGTCTGTCACTAAATAAATTCTGACTATGGGAAAGAACTTCTAAAAGCCATTTAATTCAATCAATCCCCTGTCACAGGCAGGGACATCTTCAATAATGCAGCTCAGAAAATTCATCTTCAAATTGCTGAGCAGGTCAGGAGCTTAAGCTCTCTCTTATACAGAGAAGGGAGAGTGGGATTGTAAAAACTAAAATAAAATTGAATAAACAGAACTACTAGCACTTTCTCTTTCCTTAGAGGACATCTGTACCCACAGATGACTACCTCTGACAGGCAGTGGCACTTAGTGACATAAATATTTAATATTACATTCAAAAAAGTATTTGGCAAAAGGGAAGATGGTCACACAGAGTTCCCTTCCACAACTTCTGCTCTTGTATCCTAGTAGGCACTGCAAAACAAGAGGAACCTGCCCTCAAAGACTGGATTTCTCCAGAGAATACTTCTTGAAATGGAATAGTTTTAAACAGCATTAACTATTGCTGGATACTCAAGACATAATTAGACAACTACATGATGACCTACCAGTCTCTCCTGTCAAGAATTGCCTCATTCTCACAGGTATCTGCACAGATACTCTCTGTACACTCCATCTCTGCTCCCATCCCTCCATTTCAATCTTCTTTATTAACCTGTGCTCCTTTATGATATGGAGTTTCCAAGAACACAAAGTTAAGAACTCAGCCTGCCCAGTTATTCATTAGGGAAAATAAGAAGTAAATTTAACTTCAGCCTTTTAATTTGACAGAATGGTTTGTTAATTTACATATCCACTACATACCTTTCCATACTTGCTGAAAAGATTCTTCAAATCTGTAGCTCTAGTAGAGGAGGAAAGTCCACTAACCCACAAATTTCTGCCAGAACCACTCCCCACACGGCCTGGGGTACAAAAAAGCCAAACATAAAATAACATGTAAAACACAAAAGCAGCAGGGCAGAATTAAGAGTCCTAACCCCCCCACATTTTCCCTTCATAAAACTCTTGCACTGCCATTTTAATTCTAGCTCTTCTATTCATTCTTAAAATCAATTTGCATGCTACACACTGTAGCCTGCAAAAATGAGCATCTGAAATCCATAGTTAATGTGCATTTGAACAGCCTTAATGAGTCTGTAGCTACAGATTTCCTGTACTCCAATCACTCTCAGGAGAATTACAAAGTATCAACTGTTAATTCCCAAGAAAGACTTATTTAAAACAAACCCCTAACTCTGTCTGTTACTAATGCTACAGAAGTTACAAGGAACTGATACTTTAAAGTTACTCTTCGAAGGGATGTGTTAGAACTGCAAAGGGTAACTGAAGGTTCACTAAATTAATAGTCCCCCTTTATACTCCAAGTCCTTTGTACATAAAAAACCCCAAAAAATCCCCAAACATACACCTACCTTTCTCATCTTTTGCAATTGCCTTTGTATCTTTGTCTTCAACAGGGCTAAAGATAAAACATCACATTATTCAAGAGATCATATACAAAAAGAATATTAATTCTAGACAGCACAACTAAAATTGGATACCTACCAGTAAATTAGTTCCAAAATAAACATTATTATTGGCAAATTTCTAGAAGAGTGACAGGAAATAGGGATTTGTACCCCTAAACGGACAATTCTGTTTTGCAGATGACAGAAATAACAGTAATTTGGGGAAAACAACCTTTGAAGGTTGAGGAAGGAAAAGAAATCAAACCCACTGTTCTTAAGAAAAAAAAATACATCTGCACATGGAGAAATAAAAGAGACCTTTAGGAATAGGCTACAATTTCATCAGTCTCGGAGGCCAATTGAAGGAAACAGCTTATTCGCATCACTTAAGGACCAATGATAAAAGATAGCATCTGGTCTAGAACGGAGAAAAAACAAACCTCTTTTTCTGATCACCGCCCTCACTGGCTGAGGACTCTTTAGTGGCAGGGGAAGATTCCTCAGAATTAGCTTTGTCTTCTGCTCTCTTGCCATCTTCTTTGCTATCTCTGGCTTCGGCACCTGCGCCTTTCTCCGCTGCCTCCCCACTAGAGGCTTCCAGGCCTTGGGAGCGTTTGCTACTCTGATCGCTTAGGCTCTCTACCACTACACCTTCAGAGTCCGGGGCCTCTTCCTCGGCCCTCTGTTCACTTGTCTCCCCTTTTGCTACCACTAAACGCTTTGCTTCCTTCCTTGCCAAAGCTTGGGCCGATTTGCTGTCCAAAGCTAAAGCCTCTTCCTCCGGCTGAGCGGCAGCGAGAGCGTCCTCTTCCTCAGCCAGCCTCTTGCCTGGCCCCGCGTTACTGGCGGCTTCCTGCGCACGCGGCCGCTCCGCTTCCGCGGCTTCTTCGTTAAGTAGCTCAGATTTACAAGTTTCCCCCAAAATGTCGAGTATTTTCTCATTTTCTACGGATTTAACAGGAATAGAATGGCACAAGATTTAATCACCAGGGAAATACAGCAATCACAAATGTGGAACTGGCATGGCTGCCACACTAACACCAAGAGAACTGCTAAGCTACACAGAGATTGGAAAACCCTAGTGTACACAGTGTTACGCCTACCACGCTAACTGCTCTCTCACACACTGCCAAATCAGCCCTAGCACCTCAACAGGCAAGAAAAATGCCCCCACAGATTTAACAAAAAACTTCGGGCTCAGCCTTCATATTCTTCAGCAAATCGTTCAGCTCTGTTTCTTCTCTAGTTAGCTTCCAGAGTCCGAGATGCTTAACTGAACGTATCAAGGCACTGAGAGTTCAATTTTCCAAATTTCTGTGAAGTTCCTTTAGCAGAGACAGTCCAACATGAGAACTGGGCATCTTCTGATGGTTCTGAGTGTGTTTGCAGTCCAGAAAGCGAGTGGGATCTGTAGCAAATTCCTATGACGGCAGCACGTTCCTTCTTCTGAAGTCCGGTCACTCTTTAATTTCTGTTCTGCACCAGAGCTTTGCACTGCCTACACTCCTGTATTTCTATTTATTCACAGAACCACTGTACAGCGTGATATCACAAGATCTGTTTTCAGAACCTTTACATCTTTAAGGCTCGTTCCTTCACTTCACTCTGCAGTAACAGTTCTAGGGAACCATTTCATGGCATTAAACCCATTTTCCAAGGGTGGTTATTCACAGATCTGGTGATATGACTGGGTTTCCAATCTCTATGACCCTGCATGACCTGGATTTTCCACCATAATAACGTACACTACAGTAATGCATTAAAAAAAGAACCAAAAAAAAAACAAACAGGGACGCAAAAAGCCTAAATGAAAAATGAAACTGTTTAAATGCCCAGGATTTTTTTTTTCATTAAAAAAAATAATAAAATCAAAGTAACCTAACAAAAGCAAACAGTACCTGGCTCCAGTGGTAACTCTTCAAGTTCCTGTAGTGAAAAAGATTTTAAAAGGGAGAAATATCACTATTTCATAAGCAAGATGCTATTCTGAATGACATCTCTTAATCACCCGTTACAGGAGAGTATTTAGTGAAAGCATTACTATAATTTAGGCTATTTCATCTCTGAAAACATTGAACTTTAAATAAATTTCTTAGAAGGTTTAAGATGAGTTTTTAACATCCTCAAAGTTTTATGAAGTCTGTGAGAACTTTAACACCTCTCAAATTCAGCCACCTTTTGAACACATGGTACACATTCACATGGTAAGTAAACCAATAAATGCAAGTAGCACAGAGGAAAGCTTATCTTAACATTACCCTTCTCTACCCTGTGTTTTCTGAAGTCTCCTTTCTGAAAACAGGATCAACAGAAACACCAGCTGCACCTGGAGCTGGTGTTCTTAACCTACCAGGTGTGATCTGGAAACAAGGCCAGCATTTCAGGAATAGACAGTTCCATCTTTCTTCTCATCGTGGGATATGGACATTTTTAATGGAATATAAAATGTATATATATATGTGACTTGATATTGATAGACAAATTTTTGTCTTTATGAGTAAATTAAAAGGCATTAGTTCCCATTCTTTGCAGAGTAAGAATGCACCCACTGTACACACAGTTTCAACATACAGCATTATACAGCATTTTTTATGCTTTTTTTTGTTTGTAAAGAAAAACTGGCTACCATTTACCTTTATTACGGTTAAATCTGATGAAGAAGCATCTAAACTGTTCCCAATATCTTCAAACTCTACCTTTAAAAAATAAATGGGAGACGTCTTGTTATCTATGAAGGAATACTGTGAGTGAAACCTGAACAAGAAACTGAAGATTTGTATTTGCACTGACAGCTGTTATCCAGCAAACACATCCAGCATCCAAAGCAACCAATAATGGTAAAAACTGAGTGATAACCCCCAGGACTCATCCTGATCCCCAGTGATTGAATAAGCTCTCTCATTATCTCTTAACTATGATGGTCAGCTCACAAAAATATTTTAAGTATGGGAATCCCAACAGCAAAATTTGTCTGATGTGTATCCCTGTCACTTACAGCAACAACATAGAGCCAAAAAACCTACAGGACTTGATAATTATTGCCTTTGCTGATAAAAGTAGATCATGGGAGCTGACCTGGCCTCAAGACATTCACTCACTCAAAAAAACCCCTTTCTCTGAGTATTTCCATTTGATTTGTGTAGGACAGGGATATGCCTGGGGATAGGGGGCCAAGCTTATTTCTGAAACTTTAGAAAAGAACCACAGAACTTTAGAACCTCAAGTCAATGTGGACACACAACACAACACAGAGCCCTATTCCTCCATTAGATGGGGCAGAAATAATTTTTTTCAACTGCTTTGTTGTACATTTCAGGAGGCAAAACATTTGATTTTGGGGGCAGGGATTATCCTCTAGCCCAGTGGTAACAGCCAGATGAACACAGAAAGCCAACATAAAAATACTTTCAGCAACTGAATAACTGCAAGACCCTATCTTAGCAGAAAAATAACCTTGAATATAATTCCTTGAATGGTGCTGTTGAGAAGTAAGCTACACTATTTGTAGGCCTCACATGTTCTCTAAAATAAAGATGTGAAAATAGGAATAATAGATATAATTAATAAGGTGAAGCAGAGTTCAAAGCATGATTACAAACAAATGCTCTGTAAACTGCTATTAATACAACCACATGTGTACAAACAACATTTAAGTATTTTAAAAATTAAGACTCGTATTTCCACAAATACGTAAAAAGAAAAGCAAACTACCAGAAGAACCAGTACAGTCCCTAATTTTCCCAAGTACTCTTTGGCCACCATTTTGCTATTTAATTCAGAAAGAAATTTTAAAAAGAAAACCCTGATTCCACATGCATAAGAGATGCATACCATCACTATTGGTATTTCTCTTGATTCTTCTTTAATTTCTGAAAATTGTGGGGATGCCTCCAAGTTACCTACAGCATACTCTGTAGGCTGATCTGGAAGTTCTTTCACTTCTGCATCAGCATTTTCTTTACTATCAGACAGCGAGTCAAGAATATTATGGGCACTGTAATCATCTCCACAATCTACTGCATTGCCATTATCTATTTCAGCTTCATCTAACACACTAATATCCATCATGTCAATATCCTGCAAGTTATCCAAACTTGCTTCAATATCGTCCTGTGAAAAGAAAAAAAGCACATGTCACAGTCAGGGTGACTTGAGAGCCATCTGCCACCAGTCCCCTCCAAACCCAGCCCCCTGTACCTGTCCATCTCCAGAATCCTCCTCCAGGCCGTTGTCTTCCACTCCCTCTTCATCTGGTCTACGCCCTAACAACATGATCATCATTAGGATGAAAACAGGAATTACAGTTGTACCCTTCAAGCTTTACTTTTTCAACAGTTAGCATTCCCTTCAGGTTTTTCTCTGCTTCCCACAACTGCGTGTTACCAACCCAGTAAGTGACAAACATGCCACAGTCCAACACCTGGCAGGAGCTCAAGCTCTGTGACCTCCCCAGAACATTTGGCTCAGCTCAGATTGCAGCAATTTATTACCTCAACCTTTCAGTTCTCTTCAGACATTTACTAGAAGAGAAAATAAACAACCAAACAAAACACAGCACCTAATAACGAAAAAACCCCACTCTACCTGTGAGTTTTACTGCAGTGCTCTGTCCACCAGCTGGGCATGAATTATCCCAAATGGCATTACTGAAAACACGACACTTCAGCACCAAAGAGCAACTCCTCAAACTCTGAGCTAAGCAGCTGTTTGATCTTTTATGAATTTTGATTTCCTCAAAAACTACAAGCACATTACAACTGACAAGTGAGAGGGGTTTTAGAGCCAAGAGGAACATTTAATCTATAGAAATCCCAACACTAAAAAGTGCTGTAACAGGCATCAGGTGTTTTTCTCAGACTTGAAAATGAATTTGATTACAAAGATCTTCTTCACCCAGAGTTGTGACATTTGCCCTCTATCTGATCAAGATTTCACATTTTAGCCTGCAAGCAATTGCACCATCACATCACAGTTTCATCTCACAAATTTACACTTTGTGTAAACCAAATCTAGTAATGAAAATACTCTCTCTAACCTAGTTATTTTGCTTAGCTCCAATGCAAACTTTTAAACACTTATTTGCTTACAAAATAAGATCAAATTGTCCTAATTAACTAATTGTGGAAAACCAGTAAATTATTTTCTGAAAATAAGGATTATGTAAGACTGTCTCATCATTACAAAAACCAAGCATATTGCCTTGAAAACATATCTAACTTCAGAAATTGACTAAAAACTTGTCTTCTGGTAAGAAAATTGTAACTGCTATTAGCTATGAAGCCTAGCATTACAGAGCTTATTTTACACGTGCTAGATTTCTTCATCAAATAAGTATTAAAAACACTGACACTGTTTCAGCCTTACTTGGTAATTCTTAATACAAATTTCAAGGAACTGTGAGAACAAACCAACAGATCTTTCAACATTTCCTGCCTCATTAAATCACATTAAATTCTCTGAATAAACGACTGCCAAGTTGAGTATTATCACTCATCCCTAGAGACCTAAGCACAAACGTGGGGAAGAATACCAGTAACAAAAAAAAAAAGATTATGAAGGTTCCATTTCAGTAGTATATATGCTTGAAAATTCAAGGATGATAAGGTTGAAAGTCTCTCTAACTGCCCTGTACCTTTGCTGCTTCTTTTTGGAGTTTTCTTCATGGTATTTTCTGAAATCACGGGAATTTCATCAGGATTCCCTCCTTCCTCCTCAATAGCCTAAAAGGGGCAAAAGAGGGGAAAAGATATGAAAACAGACATAAAAAATTTAATTTATACATTTTTGTTGAGTCTAAAAGCTGGACACCAGAGGCTGAAAAATTCCAAACCATGAATCAGCAACTTGGATACACAAAAGAAAGCGCGCAGAAGGCACTAACACGTTGGTGTAAGGTTTCGGGAAAGCAGTCAGCAAAAAAAGCCAATCCCACAGCATTTGTGACTGTGCACAGACGCACGGGTTGTTGTGACAGAATATAAACCTCGGCTCTGGGACACAGCAAGCAGCAGGCACAGAAGGCGTTCTGCATGCTAGTAACACACGAAACGTTTTGATGAGGGTACAGCGAATGAGCTACCAGCTAGATTGCCACAAAAACTTCAGTACGCAGCAAAAAGCCCGACAGATGGACAGCGTACGGAACTGTCAATCCAGGAGCTCAGAGAAGAGCAGAAGACTGTGGTGCACGAAGCTGGAAATACTCGGGCCGAATGCCACGGCAGACACCGAGTGCTGGAATCGGAGCGGGACTCGGTGACACTCGGTGACAGCAGCGCTGGCAGGGCGAGCCTGGGACGGCGCAGCGCAGGCCCAGCCTCGCCGGGCACCGAACGCTCGCACCGACCCCGGCGGGCCCGGCCGCGGCCCCGGCCCCGCCGCTCTTTGGCGCCATTTTCCTCAGCGGTGCCCGCCGGGCCGGGGTCGCACCCGCTACACCCACCCCTGAGGCGGCCCCAGGGCGTCCGCCCGCTCCCACCTTCCTCAGCCGCTCCATGAGGACGCTCTTGTTCCCGCCGCTGTCCAAGTTGCGGTGCCTGAGCTCGGCCCGCAGGTCTATCACCCGCAGCTCGCTCAGCGGCCGCCGCCGGCTTTCAGACTCCGAACCGGGGACGCCAGGCCCAGCCAGGGACGCAGACTCCCCCAGCCCGGCCGGTGAGTGACTCTCCGCCATGGGCCGTGGTCTGGACTCGCGCGCGCGGGGCAAGGCGGGGTGAAACCGACGCGGGAGCGCCGCAGCCGCAGCACAAAATGGAGGAGAGCCGGGGCGCAGCGGACAGCGAGGGGGCGGGAAAGTGAGGGAGGCGCAGCGCGCATGCGCGCCGGGGCCCGGACAGCTTGCGCGCGCCGCGGCGCCGCCAACTCCGGAGCGGCGGTGGCGTCACACGGCCAGCCGGGCCCCGGGCGCCCCCGCGCATGCGCGAGACCTCGCGAGCCGTCCTTGGACGCGGGCGACGCCGTTTGCGCCTGCGCGGGGCGATTCTTCCCGCCAGGCCCCGCCCGCTCCGACCCGCCCGCGCCTGCGCACAGCAATCTTTGTTCCCCCTCCCCTCGGCGAGTCTCCCTCCCCACCATTTTGTGCCGTGATCGCCAGGTTCGCTGCTGGGTTGTGCCGTGTTCTCCTGCGCGTTTGGGCTCGAGGCGAAATATCGAAGGGGCCTTGATGGCGGAGAGTCAATCAGCGGCCGGACTGGGGGATTTCACATCCCTTGGTGGGGCCGCGGCTTTTGGTTCGGAACCTGAAACCCGGCGGCTGAGCGAGCTGCGAGTCATCGACCTGCGGGCTGAGCTCAAGCGGCGTAACCTGGACAGTGGCGGCAACAAGAGTGTCCTCATGGAGCGGTTGAGGAAGGTGAGGCGAAGCGGGGCGGGGGGAGGCAGGGGGGAGCGGCGTGCGGCCATCCGGGTCCTTTGTCTGTCGCGCTCTCGGCGCGTGCGCACTCGGGGCCGGGCCTGGGCCCGGGCCCTGAGGGGAGCACGGTTCCGCCGCTGCTCCCGGGCACCCGCGGGCTGTTGTTGGGCACCAGGGTGTTCCCTTTGCTCCCGCCGCTGCAGAGCCGCTGCCTTTGCGCTGTTTCACGACACCGCTTTGTGGTTTGGGCGCCGGTTCCGCCGCCCCCGCTCCATCGCTGCTCTGGAGCGCGGCTCAGGTTACACTGGATGGAATCTGAGATGGCCCCGGCCTTTCCGTCACTGCTTGACCCCGACGTCCGCGCGTCCTTCCCCGATTTACTGTCCCGTTCCCCCGACATACACATATGTGCCTCTTCTCCTTATCTGTTGTCGTACTTCCTCTCTATGCCGTTCACAGAATGGGTAAAGTTGGAAGGGATCACAGTGCGTTATCCGCTCCAGAGCGTTTTGTCCTAGAGCCCATGGTTCAGGATTTTGTCCAGACAGTTCTTGAATATGTCCAGTGGGAGAGACTCCACACCCTCCCTTGGGCAGTCAGTTCCAGTGCACGCTCACTTGCACTGTAAAGAATTTTATCCTCCTATTTCGGTGGAACTTTCTGTGCATCAGTTCCTGCCCTGATGCTTGGCACCACCACGCTTGACCCGACTGCATCTCTCCAACCTCTCTGGAATATATTCCCACAGACTTCCATGAGGCCAGAACAGCACGGTCAGCCTTGGCCCTTTTATGGGTTCTGACAGGCCTGCACATTGAGAGAAAAACTCATACACCTGAACTCCTGGAAGAGTCTCTCCCAGTTTTATACCGTTAACGTGCTTATCTGCAGAGCAGGGAGCTTTGCTCCCCAGTTGTGGCTTGATTTGGCTGTGGGAATGTGTTGCACCTTGTTATGTAGTATTTCTGACAGGTGATCCAGCTGCCTGGCTGTATGACCTGAACTAGGGAGAGACACCAATGTTTCTCTCTGAAAAATCCTTAAAAATGCAGTTGTGGTTAAACCCTAGTAGGCAGCCAAGCACCACATGGCCACTCACTGAGCATGGGGGCTAGAAGTGGAAGTGTAAAAGGGAGAGTAAACTTGTCGGGTTGTGATAAACACAGTTGTATAATTTTAAGAAGTGTAAGGGCAAAAAAAAAAAAAGACCACCATAGATGAAGAGAACTAATAAAGCACATGAGAGAAACAAGCAATGTGAAAAAAAAGAATTCCTTACTGTCAACCAGCTCAACTGATGCTGAGCTAGACCCCAGGTAATGGCAGCCCCACCAGCATCCACCACTTTTATTGCTGAGCACAACACCCTCTGGTCTGGAACATCCCTTTGGGCAGCTGTCCAGCTGTGTCTGTTCCAATTCCTTGTGCCCCTCTTCTCGTTGTGGGACAGAGTGAGAAACAGGAAAGGCCTTGACACTGTGTAAGCCCTGCAGTACCCAAAACATCCCTGTGTTGTCAGCACTGATCTCAGCTCAAACTCAAGCCACAGCCCCCTGTCAGCTGCTGTGAAGAGAATTAACTGCCCCATCCAAAGCCAGTACAAATGCACACCAGCAAATAATACAGTGGATATCATCCTGCTGTCTCCAACAGGCCATTGAGGAGGAAGGAGGAGATCCTGATGAAATTCCCGTGCCCTCAGAGCTGACCACAAAGAGAATGCCAAAAAGAACTAGCAAAGGTATGGTGTCTGGACATTTGCAGTTCCACTGTTTGCATGGCACTAGAACTTGGCATACAAACTTGTTTTCTCCTGTTGAATTAGTTTAATTTAAAAAAATCGCTTTTTACCTTGTGGAAAATGGTAAAACTCTTGCATTAATGAGCAATTGCAACTTTAAATGATAATATGACACCCAACTGTGTTTTATTAGCAAGTCTTGAAACTTGAAGATGAAACCGTAAATTGCAGGTGTTTCTGTCTTTGTCACCATGAGTAGAATTGTGTCAGGTACAGAGCAAGCAGCTGCAGCATAAGCTCCATGGAAAGTTTCTATAATTATGTTTCAATTATACTTAAACTGTAACTATATTTAAGTGTATGTTGCTTCGAAATATTAAATATTGTATATGTCGTTTTACTTGTGGCTTACTTGAGTTGCTCATAGCTAGTTCTTAAAAATACCTTCTGATGAGAAATAGACTATTAAGCAGCTTCATTTATGACAGAGCAGCTAAAAATAGAAAAAGAGCTGTTGTCTTTGAATAGCAGTAGGAGTTTGGGGGTGACAAATGTGCATAAACGTGATTTGTATGTCTAAGATCTTGAAAGTGAACACTAATCCTTAAATCCGTTTAATTAAGGGAGGTGTTTTCGTAATAATCTTAAGGTGCTACTTGTAAACGGATTACCCAGAGACTGTTGTGTCTTTTTAGGTATTGAAGTGTTGTGGAATGAGGCTGTAGCTTTAGAAAAATACTATAGCTTTAAAAAAATACTGTGCTGCTTGCAGTGTGCTCCTGCTGCTGGCTTTTGTGGAGTAAGGTGACCTCAGCTGTATCCATACAGACCCAGGCTTCTGTATCAATCTCTTAACTGTTACTTGTAGTAACAATCCCAGTGTTCAACAGGTAATTCACCAAAGCTTAAACATATTACAAAATGTAATGGTACATCTGACTGCAGTGCTACTGTTTTTAGGAAGAAAGCTGGAAGAGGAAGGTGTGGAAGACAATGGTCTAGAGGAAAACTCTAGAGATGGACAGGTAAGTGAAATCATGATTGCAACTATTAACAATGTGTATAATGTAACCTGCAATAAATTTACCTTTTTTTAAAGGTTTTTTAAAACACATGTACCTTTTTTTCTCTCTCTAGGAGGATATTGAAGCAAATCTGGATACCTTGCAGGATATTGACATGATGGATATTAGTGTATTGGATGAAGCTGAAATAGATAACAGCAGTGCTGTAGACTGTGGAGAAGATTATAGTCCTGACAATATTCTTGATTCTCTGTCTGATAATAAAGATAATGTCGAAGCAGAAATGAAAGAACTTCCTGATCAGCTAACAGAAAATGAGGTGAGTGAGTAGAGGTCTTTGTAATTTTTTAGAAGATATTTAATAGGGATATGGGCACATGAACAAGGTATTTCAGTAGAATGTATGACCTGAATGTGATCTGGATTATTTTCCCCATTCACAGCTCTCATGTCCCATCTTATAATACCATCTTATAAATGGTAAATATTCTTGAGACTTGAAATGTTCTCAGTAGATGAGTCACCATCTTCCTTACCTTTGCTGTGAGAAGAGCCTGGAATTGAAAAGGCTGTTTTAGTTTCTATATTCCCTCTTCCTGTTAATATGTTGTATGTGTTAAAGTGGATATATCCATACACTCAGCCATCCAGGTATTTATACATATGGGGAGAGAGAAAAATAAATTTTCAGTTCAGGTGATTTGGATATCTTTTCTGCAGAAATAATGCTCTGGTTTAAGGAAGTTGTGTTGTTCTGTTTTCTCGTAGAGACTGATTAAAGAAGAACTTACTATGTTGCAGTGTTCTGACATTGCCAGGCTTTTGATTTGGTTTTGAGAGCAGCTTGCAGTGTCATTTGCAGACAGCACAGGGTTATCCATGTGTAACATTCACTCCCCAAGTATTATCCTTGCATCCTTGTGGGTTTAGTTTCATTATTTATTTTAGGCTGTTCACTCACCAAACAGAACATATTCTTTGCCGTCTGCGTATCTGCTTCAACTTCTTATCATTTACCTATTGTCACCTGAAAAGGGAGATTTTTCTCAAAGCCTTTGTGTTTGATTGGTCTGGCAGTGCCACAGGAAAGCCAAGACCCTTGGCCCACAGTGTCAGCATCCTGTTCTGGGGAGCCTTCACTGGGCAGTCCCCTGGATCAGAGAGTGGTTCCAGTGCCCTGGGGAGGGTCACACAGTCAGAACACAGCAGAGACCCCTGTCCCAAGTCTCCTCAGTTGAGTGTGTTACTCACTGCAGGCACTGGTGGTGCCCTTGAAGGACTCGCACTGAACCCTTTATGGGATAACACCGTTAATATAATAGAAAATTACAACAGGTAATCAAGGATTGCTGGTGGTAGTATCTGTCTCCAAAAAAAGCCCCACCATATTAACCAGCTTTAATTCCTAACAGAAGCTGGCTGGAGTTCATCATCATCACGCTTATAGTACAGTTCTTACCCACCAGGCATCCCTAAAGGGGAAAAGACAGGTTCAGACTGTTGCAGTGGAGCCTTCCCTAACTTCTCCCCACTTTTAACTTACTTTTATACTATTTTTACATTTAGGTGGAGCTTGAGTGACTCTGGTTGTACCTCCTGTTGTGTGTGGGGTGGTCATGCCTTGGAGGTGGGTGACATTAGAGTGACATCTGAGGTGACCCTTGGCACTGTGCACTCTGCTGACTCAACAGCAAGAACTCTTCTTTCTTTTCCTTTGGTGGACAGCTGCTCTGTGGCTTATCAGCTACAAGGTACACTGAGTCCACCCTCTTGCAGGGATTTTAACAGAGCCTGGCTGTGGTGTCTGCACCCCAACAGACCAAAGAAACACAAAGGCTTGGAGAGAATCTTCTCTTTCCAGGGGCTGAACACAGAATCATTGCAACAGCATCCCCCTCACCTGAAAGACAATTTTGTGGTGTTCTGTAAATTAACCTCATGTAACTGATGAGTTGTGGTTGTATCTTACCTTCAGCTCTTTAATGAAGAAAGGTTTTTGGGATATGTTTTCAGTTTGGAAGAGTGTAAACCTAAGTCAGCTTCATTTCTAACTTGTTTTTTTCATTTAGAAACTAAAGTTTAAAAAGTGGGAAAGTGAGAAACATGTTCAGTAACCACAGAAATGTGAAATAAGGCTCTAACTTTGAAATAGAAAATGTCCTGTTGAAATTAAAATGAAAAATAATTGGAGAAAGATATTTAAATATCAGGTATGT
This sequence comes from Nicator chloris, assembly GCA_013400495.1. Taxonomy (NCBI): domain Eukaryota; kingdom Metazoa; phylum Chordata; class Aves; order Passeriformes; family Pycnonotidae; genus Nicator; species Nicator chloris. Next base: position 277,573 of record WAAE01023851.1, read on the forward strand.
TTACATGTTGCTCCTCATTTTTGGGTCACACTCTGAAGTAGCAATTGAGATCTGTCAAAAACTAAAATATTTCTGGCTTTCTTGAAAGGGAAAATTAAATACAGATATATTCTCCTTAAGCTCCTTTTGGTAAGAAAAGCTTTCATTCCTTTCTTACTCTTTTAGGAAGATTATGATGAAATTGAAAACAATTTAGAAGCCTCCTCTTCTGATTTAATTGAAATGAAGGTAAACTGAAAATGTAGCTGTATTTCGTACCAGTATTTTGTATTATTGATATTTTCTCAGCTCTCATACTACAAAAAAGAAAATGTGATCATAAGATGAAATAGTAACAGAATCCAAGACATTCATGACCTTGCTCAGCACACTCTGTGAATTGAGGGTGCCCTGTGGTTTTTTCCCTACTTTTCACTCAGCTCTCAAGATTTCCTTCACTTTATGGCAGATAAAAAGAGTCTTGTATTGCTGACTTCTTTCTTCCACAATTATGTGAAGTACTAGTTGGGTTTGTTTCTTACTCTGTAGTTGGTGTGTTGGTACACAAAGGTACTTTATTAGTCTTTTTATAATTCAGAGTTATTTGGGAGAATGCAGTTGTGACTGATATTTTTATTTGGCTTTAATATGCCAGAAAAGTTGCCTATATAAAATATTCATTCCCAGTGGATGGTGGAAAAAAAGAGCTAGATGTAGTAGATGAATTTGTTTAGTTTTTAATTTTGGGATTGGGCAGGGAGATGTTATTATTATTCTGTGTTAGAAAATACATTTTATATAATCCTCATTCTGTCGTCTTTTTTTCCTAAACAGAAAATGGAGAAGCTACACTTGGAGCCAGGTACTGTTAAAGAAAAACATATTCCTGTCTTTTCAACTAATACTTTTTAAACCATTAACTATTAAAAAACCCAAGCAAACAAACATAATTTGCATTATTTTTATAATGGACAACCCAGATCATGCAGGGTCATAGAGATTGGAAACCCAATCATATCCCCAGATCTGTGAAGTGATGCTTGAAATACTTCCAGTGAAATGAAATGGTTTAAAAACCTGTTAAACTACATAAATGGATTTAGAGAAGTTTAATCACAGTTTTAAAAGCTAAATATTCTGCTTGTAAACAGATCTTGTGATATTGCACACACCTTAACTCTGATACTAAGTAGAGAGCAGTGAAAGCAGTAACGAGATATTGTAGGGCATTAAAATGTAAAGGTTAGTTACTGGATACAGAAGAAAGAAGAGAGTTTCTTCATGGAAATTTCATACAGATACTTTTCCCTTTCTGGACTGCAAACACACTCAGAACCATCAGAAGATGCCCAGTTCTCATGTTGGACTGTCTGCTAAAAGAATTTCACAGAAATTTAAAAATTGAACTCTCAGTGCCTTGATACGTTCAGTTAAGCATCTCGGACTCTGGAAGCTAACTAGAGAAGAAACAGAGCTGAACGATTTGCTGAAGAATATGAAGGCTGAGCCCGAAGTTTTTTGTTAAATCTGTGGGGGCATTTTTCTTGCCTGTTGAGGTGCTAGGGCTGATTTGGCAGTGTGTGAGAGAGCAGTTAGCGTGGTAGGCGTAACACTGTGTACACTAGGGTTTTCCAATCTCTGTGTAGCTTAGCAGTTCTCTTGGTGTTAGTGTGGCAGCCATGCCAGTTCCACATTTGTGATTGCTGTATTTCCCTGGTGATTAAATCTTGTGCCATTCTATTCCTGTTAAATCCGTAGAAAATGAGAAAATACTCGACATTTTGGGGGAAACTTGTAAATCTGAGCTACTTAACGAAGAAGCCGCGGAAGCGGAGCGGCCGCGTGCGCAGGAAGCCGCCAGTAACGCGGGGCCAGGCAAGAGGCTGGCTGAGGAAGAGGACGCTCTCGCTGCCGCTCAGCCGGAGGAAGAGGCTTTAGCTTTGGACAGCAAATCGGCCCAAGCTTTGGCAAGGAAGGAAGCAAAGCGTTTAGTGGTAGCAAAAGGGGAGACAAGTGAACAGAGGGCCGAGGAAGAGGCCCCGGACTCTGAAGGTGTAGTGGTAGAGAGCCTAAGCGATCAGAGTAGCAAACGCTCCCAAGGCCTGGAAGCCTCTAGTGGGGAGGCAGCGGAGAAAGGCGCAGGTGCCGAAGCCAGAGATAGCAAAGAAGATGGCAAGAGAGCAGAAGACAAAGCTAATTCTGAGGAATCTTCCCCTGCCACTAAAGAGTCCTCAGCCAGTGAGGGCGGTGATCAGAAAAAGAGGTTTGTTTTTTCTCCGTTCTAGACCAGATGCTATCTTTTATCATTGGTCCTTAAGTGATGCGAATAAGCTGTTTCCTTCAATTGGCCTCCGAGACTGATGAAATTGTAGCCTATTCCTAAAGGTCTCTTTTATTTCTCCATGTGCAGATGTATTTTTTTTTCTTAAGAACAGTGGGTTTGATTTCTTTCTTTCATCAACCTTCAAAGGTTGTTTTCCCCAAATTACTCTTATTTTTAATCATCTTCTTAATGTAAGTCTGTTTAAGAATCTGACTTCATTATTTCTTGTCAGATTTCTTAAATCCAGTATACAAAGGTGTGTTTTCATTTGCAACATATTTTCTGGTAGGTATTTAATTTTAGCTTTTTTCATACTTTATATTTAGTCACTTTTCTTTCTGACTTGAATAATGTGGTGTTTTGTCTTTAGCCCTGTTGAGGAGGACAGAGATACAAAGATAATCTCGAAAGATGAGAAAGGTATGTTTATTTTCAGATGTAAAGCTTCAGTGATTGCTTGGACAGCTGTTCATTTTGGATAGGTTATTTCAGTACAAATTGATTGCAATCTGTGCAGTTGTTAAATAGCATAAATTCACCTCTTTCTGCATTTTCTTATTAATGTCAAAATAATTATTTTCCTTTTATGCATTTTTTCAGAACACGTGCATTGCACTTTTGTGTTTGTCTTGATTTTCAAAGGTTGATGTTATACATGGCAATTATGTCTTTTTTGGCACTGGAGATGCCCACTAACACAGCTGTTAGTGAGTCAGGAACCTTTTGCAATTGTGTTTGCTTTACTATACACTTGGAATTCTCCTTCCCATCTTCTGTTTTGCTGAAGCAATTTGGGATCCAGTATTCATATATTGAAATGCCAGAAATATTACAACTTAATGTTGTCTTGAAATTATATTGTTTTTATTAAATCTTTGTCCACACAGATTCTCTCTATGGTGCAAATATGCGTCATGAGCAAGAAGAAAGTACTTTGATCAGTGTCAGATGCCTTCATACTTCTTGCTTTTAATACACCAGGCAGCTGAGTATTTGCAGCTCACCCCACCTGTCTGTTCTCTTCTGTCTGCCCAGGGGAGAAAATTCAGATCTGACTGTTACCATTCGTAAATGCTGCAAGAGCTTCAGCACTTTTAAGTGTGGAAGTTCCAGCAATTCCTATAAAAATCAAGAAACTCATTATGAGGTCTGGCTGCCAACTGGACAGGAGGAATTGGATTGGTTTTAATTGGGTTCTACAACCCAGACTCACCTCAGCTTTTTCCAAGATCCTGAGTTATACCTGTTTGTACAAGCTGCTGGACCTCCCTTGTTAGGGTCAATTTACCTCTTGCTTCCAGTCTGTAGTCTTGAGTTCTCTTATTTCAGAATATTTCAAGGAGTTTCTGTGCATGCTGTCCTTTACCTAAGGACTTGAGTTTCCTTTTTTTGAGAAAACTCTTCCCTGAATTTGCTTTCAGAGCAGCCTTCAGGAACGTGGGTGTCTGAAACCACCTTGCCTGCATCCCTCTCTGGATGTGCTGTGTTCCATAACATTTGTTTTATTCATCTTCTGGCTTAGTGAACAGCAGTGGTGAGAGGAAGCTGCTTGAGCTGTGTAACATTCTCTGCATGCAGAGCAAAGTGACTGAGCCACAAGGAACCTAAAACAGTATATACAAGTCAGTTCTAACTCTGACATTGCTATTTGCCCACCTGTATGAAAGGATTTTGTTTAGGATGAATATTGCATGCAATAATTGTGAAAACTGTGTCAACAAGAGTGCAAAAAAATAAATCTATGAGCTCACCCTGGTGGATTTGGCTGTTGATGGATGCACATCTGAAAGATGTCTCCAGTGTTTATGGTTGGCTCCCAATACCTGCATTGTTCCTGTTTCTAAGTTAAATATTTTCAAGTCACAGTATTTCTTTGTCTTAAAAGTGCAGAACCATTACAGGAGCACTTTTTAAAGTCTTACGGGAGGGCAAAACGTGGAGACATTAAGACTGATCAGTCCTTAATCAAAAAGGACATTAATGTAGTTTTTAAAATCTTAAGAAACTCATTGGTAAAATAGCAGAAAAGAGAAAAATGAGCACTTTCTTCTTTCTCCAAGATTCTGGTGCCAAAGTAACTGCAGGTAGTAATTTTTAAATTGTAGAAATGTGTGGAGTAAAAGCATCAACACCTTTGGCTCAGCTTTTTAAGACACCGAGACAATGCATCTCCCATGTATTTGTGTGCATGACCTGTCTTTGTCCATTATCTTCTGAGATAAATGATGGCAGGTGTGTCCTCACCTTTATGCAAAACAAAAACGGGTTTGGGTGTTTTTGTAAGAGATTGATACAAATCACTGCATCCTTCCCTAGGAAACCTGTGTAAATGTTAATAACTGTGTTCTCAGTTACTTGTACCAGTGACTGAAATCATCAGGAAGTAGAAGATGGAAAGGCACCCAAATAAAACAGCATTTTTCAAAGGTTCTGGGAAAAACTACTTCCTTGATGAAAGAGGTTCTGTAAAATTCCATGTATCACCAAAAAACCACCAAAACAAGTATGGAAGTGGGGAGCTGGAGTGAATCCCATTCACTGAGGCCTTGGAACTGCCCAGACAGAAGGACAGTACAGACATTTCAGAGGAGACTGGGAGCAGTATCCTTGTGTGTGTGCTTCATGCAGACACTGAAGCGTGGAGTTCAGTTCACTCTTTAATCACTTGATGTTGGGTGTTCAGACTTGGCAAGTTCATTAGCATTTATTAAATTACCTTGGTAGCTGAGCTGCAGAATTGGCCAGGTGTTCTGTAATTCTTGCATGATTAAAGCAGGCCAGGTCTTTCCCAACTCTTGCAGCTGAGGTCAGACTGTATCCCAACTGTGGATGTGTGTGGGCAGAAAGAGAGACATTTCCTTGGTTTCTTGGTGCTGAATGGCTTTCCTTGAGAGGAATTCTGCATGCCATCAGCATTCCCTTGGACTTAAAATAAAAAGGCCAGACATGAGCACACATGGGGTGCAGACACAGTTCCCACAACTCTTGCAGGGCTTTGTCTTCTGTAAGTTACTGGGATCTATCCTGGCATGTTTTGAAGGGCCTCAGTGAATTCAGAGGTGCCCTAATCCAGTTCCTTTCTTGAAGAATGGTGTAAAATACTTCTCTATCAAAACTCCTTGTTCCACCCAAATGTTTGGAGTTGTAATTCTCCTTACTTTCAGCAAAGCAAATCATGGGAGGAGAACACCACACAATGCATTTCACTTGATCTGTGATTTTAAAAAATTGAAGGTTTGTGCTGCTGCTGTGTTGTAATTCACATAACAATTCGAGTAATTAATCCCAGTAATTAGGATTTGGGGTATGTTTTGGTTTTATCTGTTTTCCCAACTAGGTCGCAGTGCTAGCAGTTCTGGTAGAAACTTTTGGGTGAGTGGATTGGCTTCCACCACCAGAGCTACAGATCTGAAGAATCTGTTTAGCAAATATGGGAAGGTAAGGGGTTGTTTTTGTTGGTTTGTTTTTGTTTTGGTGTTTGGTTTGTTTGCACAAGTTTGTTTGAAACTGCGTTATAAGACTTTTTAAACTCTCATCACTGAAAGTACCCATGAAAGGAATCCAATTATCAAAAATATTGTGGGATATCAAGGAAAAATCACTGAAGTACACACTGAATGACTGGGGAGTTTTTATTCTGTTGCTGAGAGTATATAAAAATAGATACAAAGTTCCTTTTGTGATCCTTTATTTGAAATAATCAGTAACTGTTTACACACATTTCTGTGCTGCAGTATGGTATCTTCACCTGCTGAAAATCCACAGTCAACTGTGAATTTAATACTTACTAAAGATTTCCTTAGGACTAAGGAAAATATGCAGTAAATGTTGAGACAGAATTACTGGGGAATATCTTAGAAACTGCGTCAGTAACTTAAATTGTAATGTTATCAAGAGTTTGCAGTTCCTTTGAAAAACACTTGTTTGGATAGTTTGGGGTAGGGGGAGATCCTGCAGTTGCTGTTAAGGACAGACAAAATGTGAAATCTCCCTGTCAGCTGGGAAATTGAAAGAGTTCAATAAAAGGCTGATACCAGAGCCATCAGTAAGGGTTTTTGTCAAACCTCTGAAGCCTATTTACAGATTACTGCCAGCACATTGCAGTAAAAGCAAGTTGTATGTGCTGACCATCAGCCATTGGATATTTTACTGATGAAAATACTCTGGAACTTAAATATGACTTTACAAATAGGTACAAAAATGGATTAATTGTAATATAGCTTGAAATTTAAAAGTAATGGGACTGGTAAAACCTTTTAAATGCTCCTTGTAATGCAGTACTTCCATTGATTTGCTTAGAATTCCATCTGGTAACCTAAAATGTTGATCATAGAGATGTGCCACAAAACTTTATATGTAATTAAAAACTAAACAACAGCCAACCTAGTATTTGGCTCTAGATAGATGCCATGGTGCCATTTAGTCATTTAAATAAAATATTGTTATTTTCTTCAGGGTATTAGCAGAGGCAGAGCTTCCTGGAAGTAGATGTACTTGTGCAATAAAGCAAATGGTCAGAAGTAGGTTCTTTATTCAGCTGTATTTTAAAACATCACTCCTGAAACATGATTGATTCCTGTATTACAAAGTGAGCTGTATTGACTGTCTGAGCATATATAAACACCATTTGTGTGACTTCTCCAAGCTCTAGTTTTTGGGGAAACTTCCTGTTTCTTAAAGATTGCAGATAAAATTGTTGATCTGCCTCAGCAGTGCCATATAAACATTTTTTGGAGGGAAGGTGGCACTTAACAATTGAGCATTAATGTGGAAATTTGCTTGAAAATTTGTATTTTATTATTCTGTACTAAAGCAAAGTGATGTTGTTGATGTAAAGTTAGACACCTTTTAAAAAATTTTATTGTCACCTTCTGGAGAAGAGTTCAGTCTTTAGCTCCCACCTCTTGGTGTTCAGCTTTTGTAGCATTCCACTGGTAACAGAAACATGGTTGGCTCCAAGCAGTGCTCCTTTTGTATTTGTTATCTCTCAAAACCAGAACTTTCCTCCATGCTAATGGCCAGGAATTAAAAAGAGCAGAAGTGGAGCTTGTAGTTCTTGCTGTTTAACCCTGGAGACTTGTTACAGGGAGAGTAATTCCTGGTTTTTTTGGGAAGGTGGTGGGGGCCAAGGTGGTGACCAACGCTCGCAGTCCCGGCGCTCGCTGCTACGGCTTTGTCACCATGTCCACAGCTGAGGAGGCCACCAAGTGCATCACCCACCTGCACAAGACAGAGCTGCATGGCAAGATCATTTCTGTAGAAAAAGTGAGTACTGGGCCTTAGAGATAGCAAGTTCCCAGCAGATTGTGCAAATGATCGAGGCCACATTCTCAGCTGATGATGTGCAAAATAAATTTCAGGCAAAAAATGAACCCGCTGGGAAGAAGACAAGTGAAAAAAAAGAGAGTGAAGCAAAGAGAGAAACAGTCAGTGAGAGGTACTGTGTTAAAAATTCTCCTACCCACGGTGTTTTGCTGTTCTTCAGTCTGTGTTGAGGTCAGGAAATAAAGTTACAGTGAGAATTTCTGTGGCAAACATTAAAAAAGAGGAGTACATGGATTTTTTTCTACAAGATAGACTTCAGTTGATGTTCAGTGCTTAAATTAAAATGTTTCTGTTGCGTGCTTTAAAGTAGACATTGGAAAGTTGCATTTCCAACACCCCTTTTAATTTAGCTATATTTGAAGTTTAGTAATGATTGTGGAGCTTTCATGTCTTGCTGAGAATTTTTTGCTCTTGTTTCACTTAGTTGCCTGACAAAAATGCTTCATTGTCATGTTATGGAAGAAATTTTGTGGGCATTAAGCATGTGGTGGTGTGATTTTGTCTTCATGCTTCCAGTTGAGATCCTGAATCCTGGCCAAGTTTGTTGATTTCTGCATAGGATGGTCTGAATATCTTTTTATGGTGCAGGAAGTTGTGGAAGGAAATGTTTGGAAATCTAATTATGATTGTTACTGCCTCAGAGTTCTGCTTTGTTGCTGGCATTTCCCTTGAATTTTCTTTTCTTTTAGTCTGTATTAGTCTAATCTGTGTCAATATCTATCCACAGACCTGGTGGTGCTAAAAGGGATGAGAAGTCTGACCAAAAAGATGAGCCTAAAAAGACAGAAGAAAAAGATGAAAAAGAAAAAAAAGATAAAGATGACCAGAAGTCTGGTTCATCAGATCAGCCTAAAACTAATAAATCAGGTAATTTAGCTGTTGGGTTTTTTATACAGATAGGTTGACATAGGAATATTTAGTTGTAGGTATATCTTTCCACAGATAAGTTCTAGGATTGTTTCACATTCTTAGTTGAAATCCAGAATGAATAAGGGGAAGGGGAGATGTTTGACATTGTGCAATCCTTAAAAGAAGTACCTGGATTAGATGGAGTGAAATAATTGATTTTGAAGAGAGGGTTAAATGCCCATTTTCACATTTTAGAGAACAGAACTTGTGGCGTAGCAATGAGTGGTGTAGGTCATGTAGTTTGATTGTTTCTTTCCATTTCTGATTTATTTAGGAAGTAAAGGAACAGAGAGAACAGTAGTCATGGATAAATCCAAAGGAGAGCCTGTTATTAGTGTGAAAACATCCACTACATCAAAGGACAGAGTAAGTGATGCTTCTGCATGGGAAACATTTTCCTTAGAAACAGATCCTGAATCCTGCCAGGCTATTTATAACCCATGCTTGTCTTGCGACTTTGTCCAATTAGAGTTCCTATAACATGGTTTTAATTAGTAAAATACCTCTCATTTGGCTGATATAGCACTTAAATCCTGCCAAACAAATGGGGCAAGGTATTACTGTTTTAATATATGGTGTCTGTAATGGTAAAAGAGGGCAGCTTTTAGAAAAAAGCAGGGACCAAGCTTTGAGATCCGAACTGTACAAATGGGAACAGAGCTCTGAGTATTGTTTGTGATGCTTGTCCTTTAATAAATTAAAGTTTCTCTTTCAAATACAGAGTGTTAAGAGCCAGGACCGCAAATCAGAGAGCAGAGAGAGACAAGGGATTGTCCCCTTTGACAAAATCAAAGCACAGCGAAAAATGAGGGAGGCCGAGCAGCGCCGGTAAGAGCAGCACTGACATTGTTTGGGGGTTTTTTCCCTAAAATAGATATAATTTTCATTTTTAATGAAATAAGACAGAGGGAAAGGTCTTCAATTTTTTCCCCACTTGTAACTTTTTTATATTTTTATGGGTATCTATTGAATCTAATTTAGATATTTAATTATTTTTAGTGGGTTTTTTCTTTGTTTTCGTATGTTTAATAGGTTTCATAATGTTTAAAGGTGATAATTGCTCTCCTTCAAATTCCTTTCTAAAACTGACCTGAATTCCATGTTCTCCACACATTACAAAACTTCTATTTCTCACCTAAAAGTAGTTGGATTGAACAGGAGGAAAATGCTTTTGCTATTTTTATTGAAGAGGAAAAAATTTCTCTCTCACAGTTAAATTCCTGTGCTTTAGTGGAGTCATTATCCACCATACCATCCTGCCTTTCTTCACAGAAATAAAATACTCTTCCCAGATACTTTATTTCAATATAAGAAATGAACTGTGGGCATTTGGATTCACATTCTCCTGGCCCTGTAGAAGTATTTGTGGGCATTTGGGTTCACATCCTGCTGACCATATAGAAGAATTTGCCCCTGGGGATGGGTTTTGTGGGAGTCATTTGATCAGTCTCTAAATAAATTTGTGTCTACACTGGGTGTCTTCCCTCCACACACGTGTAATTTCAAGGGGATGATGCCAGTTTGCAGGCACTGTGGTTTTAATTTTTGACACTCTTTGAACTTGCTTTCTTTGTTGAAGCATGACACGTGTACCTTGTGCCTCTGTTCAAACAGCACCCGCGAGCGGCGGGAGCGGCAGCAGCACCTCCAGACCATCCGCGAGCGGGAAGAGAGGGAGAGGCTCGAGATTGCCCGGGAGAGGCTGGAAATCGAGAGGCAGCGCCTGGAACGGGAACGGATGGAGAGGGAGAGGCTGGAAAGGGAACGGATGCACATCGAGCACGAGAGGAGGAGGGAGCAGGACCGGATCCAGCGCGAGAGGGAGGAGCTGCGGCGCCAGCACGAGCAGCTGCGCTACGAGCAGGAGCGGCGCTCTGCCATGAGGAGACCGTATGACATAGATGGCAGGTAAAGCCACCAAATCCTGATGATGCCAGTGGGAAATGTCACTGCCAGGTTCTGTCTCGTCTGCCTGGACTGGAAAAAACCATACACAAGCTCTCAGCATTTGTTGGTTGCATGGAGATGGTTGTGTTTAATAGCCCAGGTGTTTCAATGCCCTTTTGAACTTAATTGCCCTTCTTTTGGTTTGGAAGGAGGAACAATATCAAAAGGCATTATCTGTGCTGAAATGAGCCTGTTCTTTCAGGAGGGATGATCCATACTGGCCAGAGGCAAAACGAATGGCCATGAATGACAGGTACCACTCAGACTTCAGTCGCCAGGATCGCTTCCATGACTTCGATCACAGGGATCGTGGGCGTTACCAGGAGCATTCAATAGACAGGTTGGTGTCTTACCTCCACTGCTGCCTGAAAACAAAACACAAAAATTGGTACTTAATGTCACATTTTGCTGCCTTTACTTTGTGCTTAGTTTGTATTTTGTTTTTCAAGTGCTACTTAGTGGCTGTGGACTTTCTCTTCTAAGACCATGAAAAGATTTGTGCTGTGCCATGAGTTAAAGCCTCTGGCAGGCTTGGTCTGAGTGTTTTGCAATGCTGTTTCATATGGTTGTAGGATTCTGAAAAACTTCTAAATAATATTGTAGGCACCTAGAATTTTAACAAGAATATTTTGGCTTATGTTAGGATTAACTGAGTTTCCCAGGAATCCAAAATTACGTATTTGACAAAATTTGTCATATTTTCCATATGTTCCAGCTGTTTATGCCTTTTGTGGATAATATGGCACAATGTGGGAGCAGGACTTTTCATCTGTGTTGTTAAATAAATGGATTTTTATAGATTGCTGTGTGTTTTACTAATTCTAATTGTAATTCTAATTGTGATTCTAATTGTCTGTTTCCAGGAGAGATGGTTCCAGGACAATTATGGGAGATCGGGATGGACAAGTGAGTTGCTTTATGGAGCTACAGAAATATCTTTACATCTTATAACCTGGTTTTCTACAGTGTGTGTGTCAGATTTCAGTAGTTGAGAATTACATTATATCAACCAAAATATGTTGGAATAATCAGATTGTCTTGTTTACTTCAATAAGATGAAATTCAATTCAAAGACTTGTTTATTATAAAAGTTAGATACAGTTATTCTGATAGAAATCAAATGAGTTGTGTCAAAATACAGTATTCCAAAAGATTACATAGAAGAGGCAAAGATACAAAGTAAAATTCACTCTATGAGGTTACATGGCCATAGCAGCTCAGCTGTAGAGATGTTTGTGTTTGAGGGCTGGGGAAAGACCTTCAGGGCTCATTCAAGCAGTGACAGTTGAATTTTATGGCGTCATGGAATCCTCAGTGGCCTTTACTTTGAGGTTTGGAGGGACCTGGATAGGCTGGAGAGTCGGGCTGATGGGAGTATCCTGAAGGTCAAGAGCAGGAAATGCAAAGTCCTGGGCTGATCTTACCAATGTGCGTTAGTAACTCCTGGGAGAGAGGATGTGGATAAAGTGTAGCCAGGTGCCACTCAGTGGTGCCCATTGACAAGACAACAGGCAGTGAGCACAAACCAAAACACAATTCCATCAAGAGGATTCAAATCCCCTTTAGCTGGGACCACTGGAACAGGCTGCATGGAGAGCCTGTGAAGTCTCTAGCTGGGAAGATCCTCAAAACCCTCTGGGTGACCCTGCTAGGAAAGCCTGGACCTGGCTGACCCTGAGTAGATGTCAGGAGGTCCCTTCCCTCCCAGGTGATTGTGAGATGGAGTAATTAGAGCTGAGCAGCGTGAAGCAAGGAGCAGGTGTGTGCTGTGCAGCCCTGTAAGAGCTCTGTGCCTTCCAGCACTACCCAGACGAGCGCCACGGAGGCCCCGACCGGCACTCGCGGGACTCGCGGGAGAGCTGGGGAAGCTACGGCTCCGACAGGAGGATGAGTGAGAGCAGAGGGATCCCCCCACAGTCACGGTGAGTACTGAAAACACCTCTGCTGGTGCACCTGAGGAGTATTTCCATATGTCAGAGATTTTGGAAGATGTTGTTTTTCTCTGGCTTTCACCAAAGGCATGTTGGATGGACTGCAGATGATTTGATGCCTTGTGCATCAAAACATGCACATGCATTTTTTTTAATAACTTCATATCTTAAAGTTATAATGCTTTCAATTCATTTTAACTAACATTTCTATCAAAGCTTACTACTTTAAGGATAGTGGTTCTCCCCTGATATCTTATTTGTCATCTTAGTTGGTTTGAGCAGAAAGACTCTTCTGAGATTTTACTTAAGAGATAGCAATATAAATACAACAATCACATGAGCCTTGGTAAAGCATTTGAGTTTGTGACTTAGATTCAAATGTAAAAACTCTTCCATGTGCTCTGGCTGGTGTGAGAAGATGGGAATTTCATGTCTTTACAGGGATGGGCGTGACTGGGGAGATCACAGTCGAAAGTTTGAAGGGCACCAAGATCGTTCCTGGCAGAGCAGCGTGGATGGAGGGATGATAGGACGGGATCATGAGAGATGGCAAGGTATGGTTCTTGCACAGCTCCTTAGCTGTGCTGTGTAAAGAAGAAAATGCAGACATTATCCTTGAAGTAAAACTCTTGCTGTGGATATAAAGGAAGCATTTGAACTTTTGTAGGTGGCGGTAGAGGCAGACCTGGCCATGTGATGCATCGTGGAGGCATGTCAGGGTAAGAACTTTAAAGGAGCAGAGTGTGTGTTTTCCTATTAAGAGACATTTCTTCTATTTAAATTGGCCAAAGAAACACGGGAGTATCAGTTATCTAATTTGTTACTTAAATGTCAAGGAATAATAAAATATCCCCGTGGTTTTTATGTAGTGCATTTTATGGAAGAGTGAAAACAAATAGAACATCCGTTCTAGCAATCTGACTGTAGCAGCATGAGAGAATATTAAAATGTCTGAATCCCTTTCCAGGCGTGGCAGTTTCATGCAGGGTGGCAATCAGAGTCAGATCATGCACGGAGGAGGAATGCAAGGAGAAGGATTTGCTGGCCAGGAAAGGGCAAACAGACCGAACGATCCTCGTTTCAACCGTCGCTACTGATTGTGTTTGGTTTTTAATGCAAGGTGGCAGGTGAAACAAATCTGTTACCCAGGGTTACCATTAATTGTAACTTATGGGCTCCTGTAAGTGTAATTTTTTTTAAGCTGCTGCCATATTATGTCACTCAATCCAATGTGAACTCATTTGTTTTGTAAGGTGTTGTTCATATCCCATTTTAAAATGTTTGTTAATGAAGCATTCCATTTTCCATAAATAAACATCCGTTTACAGTTACTTGCTTTGTTTCAGCAGTCCCTGTCAAACTGATTTCTTCAGGTATGTGTTAAGCCATAACTTTGTTTCGAAGATGAAGTGTCAAAATGCCTTACAGGTGTCCCTTTGCACTGCCAGAAATAGTGAAATCCTGTGTTTTACCTCAGAGCTGTCAGTTACCAAGCCATGTAACCGAGGCCCATGTACCATTATGAGAGAACATTAATGGATCACAGCTGTCAAAGTTTGAATGCCCTGCCACTGCAGAATTGCCACAGGAGCTTGTAGGGCAAGTGGTAAAGAATTCTTTTCATCTGGTGTCATGTGCAGTCTGAAAAAGGAGTTGCATTCTGTGATAGCAGCACAACTTCTGTAAGAGCACAGAGCTGCTTGTGACCCTCTTGCAGGTGCTTGTCAGGATCACTTTATTTAGCTTCTGATAGATCAGGGTACTCCAAAACACCAGTCTTACAGCCCAGTAATATTACTTAGCAATCCATAATTTCTTTAGAAGCAGCCACTGGCTGTGCTTTGGCATAATTTTGTGTTACAGAACTGAGATGATCAAGCTGCAAATGATCTGTTGCTTTGTCATATTCAAGTTCAAATTTGTCTTCGTGCCGACATCTCTGGAGCAACATGACCTTTTAGCCTTACCCTAAAATGGCTTTTATGATGCCAAGAGGAAAAAAAAACCTGTTACTTTCATTTGTAGGGGGTTTTTTTCCCATCTTAAGAGAAGGGGCTTTTTATGAGTTGCCTGAAGATATTTTTTCATTCATCAATGGAGAAAGCATATTACAATGATAAAGCTTTGGAGAGCAACCATCAAAGGGCAAAGAAGTGGTACAGAAGATTCTGAAAAGCATGGAGAACTCAAGTTCTGAGCATACCAGAGGTGCAGTATTCTGTTTGTACATGGTGTGCTTTGCTCAAAGTGGTTACATTTGGTTTGTAGCAAAAGCCAGAGGAAGACTACAGATGAGTGTCAGAATTTCCTTAGTGGGGGGTTTGGCCTAGTGAGAAGGGGGAGTAGACCTTTGACCAAAGTTGTGCTGCTTCAAGAGCAATGGACATTGGAAAGTTAGAGAAGAAATGGGGCATTAATAGAGGTTATCTGGGTTCTGGGGTGCAGTGAAGCATCTGGCACCTCCAGGACACAGCTCCAAGGTTTACTAAGCTTGAAGCTTCCATCTGGTAAGAGCTCCTGATGGACCCATCCTTCAGGAATTAACTTCAGCACTTTTTAAAGCAATCTGCATCTTAGGCAAATGCTCTGAAATCTCTGGGCAGTTGGCTTCGTCGTGTATCGATTTATTAAAAAAAGAAACAAAACTGCAAATCCTTTTTCAAGCCGGTGTTTTAAATTTGCTCCCTGACTTGGGTAAGGACTCATCCTGCTCTCCCCTCCTGCTGTTCCCTGTCCTGCAGCTGTGTTTTGGCTCATTCTGTAATTATAACAATCCTATCAAAAACTGTTAAAAACACACAGTCAATTTGTAACTTTATTTTACAATAGTGGTGCCCTCCAGGCCACTGGTGCTCCTTACATTTTGCCTGGGCTGTGACTGAAAAGTGACCTCGTGAAGGTTTTCATCCATATTAAAATGAAAATATGCAGTCAGCCAACTGGGGCATAGTGCAAGCTAACAAAAGGTTTCATGCAGATAAACTTTGCTCAGTTACTCTCCCCTGTGCTTGTATAATCACCCTCCATCTTTTACAGCATATTGTACTGTTATCTTGGATTTTAATTTTTTTTTGAACTCTTGTTGGCTTGGTTTGAATTAGATGGCATTCACCTCCAAGATTAATTCAGCTTCAGAATAATCTGTTTAGCTTTAGAACAGAAGCTGTTCCTCAGCACATGGCCATCACTTCATCACAACTGCTCTGTGATTCCTGGAGCCTTGGATCAGTGCCAAGACAAAGCAATTATTCCACTCTGCAGGCTAAAACCAACTCAAATACAAATGGAAGTTCCAAAGTCTTTTATTGTAGCCCTTAACACGGCTGAGCTGCCCCCCAGAGGGGTGGACTGAGAGAATCCTGAACCCTGGAGGACGTGTTCATTTCATAAGATCCTTCACATATTTCCAGCCTTCTCCTGTGTATTCACAGGCCCTGGTGGGAGCTACAGACAAGGCAGACATGACTTTGTGCACTCCTGCAAGGAAAGCAGAGAAGAATTAGCCCAAGATCACCATCACTCAAGCCAAATTTCCCCATTTCCAACACCACCATTGTAGATCTCTCTAAGGCCTGAGCTTTTGTGACACAGAAATTCCAACTTCAGGGCCTGTACATGAGTTAAGACATGAGCTTACAAGACTGAGCTCAGTTCTTTAAGTCCTGTTTTATTTCTGGCCTTGCCACAGACTTCATGGGTGATGCTGGACATGTCACAGTTATTTGTGGATTGTGTTTCCTCACAGTTACATGAAGACTCTTTGCTGCACCATAAAAACTACATATTACTAGGTCTTTATAACATGCTTTGGCCTTCAAACAAAATGTCTAGAATTTTAGTAACAATGGGAATGAATGCTCATCCCTTCTGAAAAGCCAAAGACTGAATTCAGACTCAGTTAATGAGCAGCTATTTTACCTTTATTCCAGGAGGCAGAGAGGGAAAAGTCAAATTTTGGAGTGGGTGGGAGCTAGAAAGAAAGAGAGAGACAAAGTATCAGCACTCGAGAGCTTTCACTCGAGGAATTCACATCACCCTGGCAAAGCCTCTTGACCTCAGATCTCAAAAATACTTAGGTGCCTACTCTTCATAATCCTCAGAAGGGCCCAGACATGCTTTAAGTCTGGGCTTTGCTCTTCCCTGCAATACAAAGTAGATGCAAGAGATAGAACATATTATTTAGGTGCCCCTGAAAGAAAACCTCTCCATGGCTCTTTCTGTTAATTTATACTTGTCTATGATAGGAAAAATGCTTTTCAAACTTTAAGCAAACTTTCTTTTCTGAGGATTTTAAAAACTAAGAACTACTCATAGAGGAGGGGCCTCTTCAAAAAATTAAATTCAACTTGATGAACTATTAGCAATATAAAAAATTAGGATAATATTTTCATTGTTTTTTCTTAAAAACATGTAGGATCCTTCAGAAGAAGCTTAGAAATACTACATAGTGAAATACCTCCTAGAGCATGTTTGCTATCCCCTTCTTGACCCTGCATAAGCTGGTTACCCCTCTCCTTTCAAATAACATCTGTGAGCAATGTCTCTGCCTCAAATTTAGAATTTTATTCACCTTCCATTTCAATCCTCTTCAAAATATTTGCCATGTGAAATCCAATTTCAACAGTAAAACTTCTGCCAGCCTCACTGGAATATCACCCCCATATTTTCTCTTCCTCATTCAGAGGAGGTGTCTGTGTTGCAGGGATCACCTGAGCAGCTCTTACCTCCCAGCCCAGGTAATTTGTCCACTCCAGGATAGCTGGAGGCACCGTTTCTTGAGCTTTTCTGAGTGCTTCAGCACCTTGTATGCCACTGCCTAGCAGCCCCTGGTCGTATGCCACGTACACAGCAGCTCCAGCCAGGCTTCCTTTGATCAGAAACCTGAAAGAATTGAAAGCAGGACAGTTCAGTTTGTGTTTTGACCATCAGTGCATCTCTCTCAGTGGTTGTGACTGCCAAAGTGGGTAGCCATAAAGAAATCTCATGTCTTACTGCAGGCAAAAATCAGCAGAAAAAATACCTATGTTCCTTGCCTTCCTAGGATAACTATTCCGTCAGCCCCTTGAAACTACACCTAATTCACATTTTAGTGATGGTTTTCAATATAAAAATGAGAAAGTGTCAAGTTCCTCAAGAGCATGTGCCACTTTTTAAAGCCTGAGAATCACTGGCATATTCCTCTGCTAAAAGCAACTAAAGGATTTTGCATTTGGCAAGCCATCCATGTTAATGATGTGATCCTTCCTGATAAATCTGACACTCATCTAATAAATCTGACAGACACCAGTATCTTGTTAAGCTCATTATAGTCCAATGAACACCTGGCCATGGTGTTTCCATTTTCAAGGCTTTTAAAGTTTCCCTGCATACTGTGCAGTCATCAGTTTTACAGCTGCGATGGCAACCTACAAAAGGGAAGACAGGAAGAGAATATTTGGCCTTTACTGGCATTTCCATTATAAATAAGAGATCTGAGGTGACTGACTTTCCCAGACTCACAGGGCAGAGAGATGTTTTCCCTTTAAAAAACCAGCAAAAGCTATTGCACAAGGGGACAACCCAAAACTTGGCAGACAGCGGTACTGCAGCAGTAAGACATACGACAGATACATGAGAGCTGACAAGAGAGACTCAATGTTTTAAGTCGTGTATTCACACGCATTTCGGGGAAAAGGGATTTCTCTGCTAAAATGCACCGTTCGTCCCCAAGAGTACCGTTCTACACTCCCTCCCTGCGGGTGTACGTTCAGCTCCGAACGCCGCGCTAGTCCCGGATTGATGTTACGTGCCCAAGCTCTCCCCCAGCCAGCGGCAGAGCCCGGCCCGGCGTGTGCAGACACACCCGGGGAGCTGAGCCCGCGGGGCAGGCCAGGCCAAGGGCGCGGAGCGAGGCGAGCAGAGCCGAGGGACAGGGCCGGCCGCGGGCCTGACGGGCCGGGGACAGCCGGGGAGCACTCAGGAGCGGGGCGCGGCGTGAGGAGAGGGCCGGGCGGGGAATAATGGGGGGAAATGCCGTGCGGAGGGTGTGAGAGGGCGGGGGCCGGGCCGAGCCGGGCGGGCAGGGCCCGCGGGACTCACTTGACGCCGGGGAGCAGGCGGACGGCCATGGCGGCGGCGGGGCCGGAACCGTCACGTGTCCGCGCGGCCCCGCCCGCGCCGCTGCCGTGAGGGGCGTTAGGGGACTGGGCAGGGCTGAGGGGCGTGAGGGGGTAAGGCAGGGCCGGGCAGGGCCGGGCAGAGCTGAGGGGCGTGAGGGGCCGGGCATAGCCGAGCAGGACTGGGCAGGACTGGGCAGGACTGTGGGTGTCAGGGGGTCGGGCAGTGCTGAGGCCCAGAGGGGCCGGGCGCGGCTCCTGTCCCTTTGTGGCGCTGTCCCCGCCGCTCGTTTTGTCGCGCCGTGTCGCAGTGTGGTGGCAGAGCAGCTCATCCCGCGGCTCTTCTTATCCACACAAGGCTCCGTCCTGTGGGCTCTGCCCGCCGCCTCCCTCCCGAGATCCGGCTGCTTTGGGGTCACTGCTGCCAACTGTCATCAGTCTTTATTGAATTAAAAGCTCTCTAAGATTAGACACCAGGGAGTTTTTTTCTCCTCTAGGCTCGCGGTGTGTGGAGGCTGGCTCTGAGTGCAGAGGGCTGTGAGAATTGCCGGTGAAAGATCCTTTTTATTCTTGAGCAACGTGGCTGTGGGTCCCAGGAGAGAGACCCCTCAGCTGGGCTGTCGGTTCTACAAAACCCTTTACGTGCCTCTCGCAGGTTGGCTCCAGGCATCAGAGGAAGGACAACACGTTGTTTTGGGGAAGTGCTCAGCTTCAAGACTTCATTTTGTTCCTCACAACTTAGGGATATGAAGCCAATTGGAAAAGTGCTTTGTGCTACAGGGGTTGTAGCTGGGCTCATAGCTTTCTTCTGGAAAGACGACTTTAACCCAGGTAGGCTCGCCAGGGGGATGATTTCAAGCTGAAATGTAAATCACACAAGGGAAGAGGTTGAATTTCCTAACTTTGACTGATGGTCTCATTCCTGCCCATAGTCTTACTAGAGTTGGTGGCCCCAAAGTAATGTTTTATTCCCAGAAACAAAGAGAAAGACAAAAAAATTATCTAAGAGCGGGGATCCTGCTGTCTCTGTGAGGAAAAAACTTTGCTACTGCCTTGCTCTTTTTATGCTTTGGTTGTAAATTCCTTGGTGTCAAGAACCATCTCAATTGGTGTGCAGTGTCTGGCACAAGGGGGCTGATGGCAAAGAGTAAAGGATATGCAGAAGGCACATTGCCTGGTTTCTGGTTCATGTTGTACAGCTTCTTAGGAGGTGAAAAACAACTTGGTTCTTGAAAGATTTTGGTCTAGCAAACCAGGCAAAGGCCCTGTGACACAGCTAGCTGGCAGCATCATGTCATTGCATGATCAGTCCTGCCTCTTCTAATTTTGGAGAAGCATCAAGAATTTCGAGCACTTAGGTGCATCTTTCTTCTTTAAAGCTCTTCCAGTAGTTAAAGGCAGCTCCTCTGCTGCTTTCTTCACTTCTGTATCTTTTATTGTCTTTCCCATAAAAAAGAGAGCCTGTCTGGTGCCCGTGTTCTTGTGACTGGAGCCAGTACTGGGATTGGAGAGCAGATAGCTTATCACTATGCCAGATTTGGTGCTGAAATTGTGTTGACTGCCAGAAGGGAAGCTGTGCTGCAGAAGGTAAGAACCTCATCCTTGTATGGGGGAAGACGTGAGAGATTCAGGCTTTTACCAAACCAACAAAATATTAGTTGTCAGCATGATAAATTTTTGGTTGGAACTGTTAAGCAGAAACCCAGAAGACAAGTTGGCCTGTACAGGAAGATGCAGTGCCTGAGCTTTTACCTGCCTGAACATTTATTTATATGAGGGGATGCTGTGAAGCTGCATCAGGGAAATTTCAGGTTGGACATTAGGAAAATTCTCTCCACTGAGAGGGTGATCACTGCATTAAGTTCCCCAGGGAGAAATGGTCATGGCACCAAGCCTGTCAGAGTTCAAGGAACATCTGGGCCACATCCTTAATGATATGGTTTGGTTTGAGGGAGTCCTGTGAGGAGCAGGGAGTTGGATTTGATGATCCTTATGGGTCCTCTTCAACTTGAGATACTCCATGAACTACAATTGCTGCACAATATTGTGCAGCTTTTCAGAGTCCAAATTGTTCTATTTGTAGCTGTTTTGTTAAAAACTCAAGACTTATTGAAGGTTAAATGCTTTTTGACCAACTCAAACAGATGAGACTTCTTCATCTGTACTTTATGACATGGGACAGTATTTAGAAAGGGTAAGTCTTTAACTGTGGGGATGTGTGACTTCCAAGGAAAGTTCTTCACTGTGAAATTGTGCAAAAGGTGAGCTGGGGACAGTGAGCATAATAATAGTTCCTAATGACTGGAAGGCATTATTTCAGCAAATAGCTAAAACTGCATATCATTGCCAGGCACATTCACACACTCAACATAGCAAAGGAATTATGAAAGATGAATTCTTTTCCAGTTATTTTGGAAAAACGAGAAGAACTTAATGTAAAGCATAACCCTTGTCCCAGAAGATTTCTCCTGAAGAAGATTGGGGTTTTTTTTCCAGTGAATCTTGATCCTGTCCTGAAGTAGATTGTTTAAGCAGACAGTTAAACAGAGGTAACTCTTTGCAGGATGCAGATTCAAAGTCTGGATGCAGAATGAGCTCTCCATGGCCCAAACAGCAGTAGATTTTAAATTAAAGTGTGTCTCTGTCCGGAACTGACTCTCACTGACTGTAGTTTGTGCTTTGTGGTGCCTTTCCCCCTATTCTTTTTCCAAACAGTTTAATCTTTGGGGTGTGTTCTTTTTCAAGGTGATGGAGAAATGCCTGACACTTGGAGCAAAGAAAATATTTTATATCCCTGCAGATATGTCTTCCCCTTCAGAGCCTGAAAAGGTGGTTCAGTTTGCTGTCCAAAAGCTGGGTAAGCATCCTGGGCATCTCTTTCGCTTTCAGGTGTGTGCACAGTTCTTATTCTAGTAGGAGCTTCCTGCTTCAGTTCCCTGAACTGAGAAAGGTGTTAAGGACATAGATGTACCACCAGAACTAAGTTCTGAGCCTGAATCATGCTGAAACATCATTTCTGGGAGTTGTTGTCAAAGTCAAACAGTTTTCCTTTCAGTTCTACTCCAGAGGAGCAGCCAAAGCTGCTCCCAAATGGGCATATTTAATCTGTCTTCATGATAAAGCACTTCCCAACCTTCTGAGCGAGTGGTTCAGCCCTCCTGGCATTTCTGAGCTCCCTGGCTGAAGGTCAGGGATGTGTGTGACTGCTGTGTGACTGCTTTTTCTGCTGTCCAAGGGGGCCTGGACTACCTCGTGTTGAACCACATCGGCACGAACCGTTTCCAGGAGTGGAGCGGAGATGTGGAATACACCCGCTGGCTCATGCAGGTGAGGCTTCCCAGCTCACCTGGACCTGGGTGAGCCTGGCATCTCCTGGCACAGCTTTGGGAAGCTCCAAGGCAAATCCAAGCCTGTGGCAATGGCTTAGAACAATCCTTTCACTTCATTCCCGTTTGAAGTCAAGAAGTTGGGAGGCTCTGTTGCTGGAGAGGTGTTTTGCTCAGATGTTGTACATTTGCGAAGAGGAGTGTGTGGGAAGAACTTCAGACTTCTCTCCTTCCTTCTGTCCTTCTTACCTCCCTTTAGCCCAGGAGTTTAGGATTGATGGGCACTTCCAGGCAGTTGTGTTTCATTCAGAAAGGTCTGTAAGTGAGCAGCCAGCATTTCCTACCGGTCTATGGCATGCGCCCAATTGCAGAACACAAAGTTGTTTGAAATGGTGTCTGCCATTTGAGTCTCTGTTCACAGATTTAGAGTTTTCTTGTAAAATCACCCTGGTGCCAGGTTTTGGGCGATGGAAATGAAGAGCTGTTTTCTTGATTCAGTCTTCTTCATTCAGGTGGGTCATACTAGTTCCTACTTCATTTTGGAAGGAGAGTTTTTGCTGGAGAGTGGGAACTTAGGAACATAGGTAAGAAATTCTTATAAGAGAAGCAGTCAAGCTCTGAAGAGATGGTGAATTTTGTGCCTCATTGTAGTCTGAGCTCAGTCAAGAGACATTTAAAAGGGAAGCAAAATGAGACTCTGGTGTCTTTGGTAGGGATTGCAGAGTAAAGAATAGCATAAAGGAAAAGCAGGGACAGTTAATTGTATTTTGTCAGGAAATCTGTATATTAAAGCCCAGGAATAACCTTTGCTCTGAATATTCTTCACTGCTTTTTCTGTAATCTGAAAAGACTCATGGATACAATGTTTGTCCCCATCTTTAGAGATGACTTTTCTCACTTGATGTCTGAATAGGCAATTCCAAACCATGCTCCCTTCCATTTCTGACCACTGTATTGACTTTCTTGGCTCATGCTTTCAAACCCTCTTTCTCCTTCCATGTCTACATTTATCATTCCAGGTGAATTTTTTGAGTTATGTGGCTCTTGCAACAGCAGCTCTTCCCACCCTGGAGAAGAACAGAGGTGCTCTGGTGGTTGTTTCTTCCCTCGCAGGTTGGTGGCTTTACCTGGAATAGGTGCTGGTCTCAGGGAAACAATGGTTCCCAGTACTGTTCATATTTCTCTGTTGTGCAACTCCTAAACACATTTTCAAACTGTGCTTTTCATAGTATATAATATTATAATAAATATGTAATTACATGTATTCTGATATATAAAGGGAGACTCACCTGAACAGAACATGAGTTGATAAAAGCATGACAAAGCCTGCATCTTTTCCCAGATTCCCTCTCCATGGATCCTCCTTACACCCAGTTTCCTGGTGTTTTCCATTCTCTCTTTTCTCTTTCCAGGGAAAATGCCCACTCCCTTCACCACTTCTTACTCTGCCACCAAGTTTGCACTGGATGGATTCTTTGGCTCACTGCGCCATGAGCTCATCATGCAGAAGAGAAATGTGTCTGTCACACTGTGCATCCTGGGCCTGATTGATACTGCTTCAGCATTGGAGAACACCAGGTATGCATTTGTCTGCAGGAATACATCTCTTCTTGAAAGCATGCAAAAAAAAAAAAAAGCACAGCAACTCTGTTTAAGAGGGTGTTTGGGGAGAGTGCACCTGCCTGGGCACATCACAGGGGCTCTTCATCATGGAACAGGAGCAGGCAGAGCCCTGTGGGGAGTGTATGCCCAGCTCAAACCCCAGCAGGGACTGCCTGGCTTTGCGTGACCCTCTGCCCATTCCCTTGCAGGGGCAAAGTGCACCTCAGTGCCTCCCCTGCCCCCGAGGCCGCGCTCGCCATCGTCCGGGGCGGAGCCGCTCGGGCGCACGAGGTTTTCTACCCGCGGTGGCTGCAGCAGCTCTGCGGCCTCTGGGCTCTGTTCCCCAGCAGCGGGAACCAGGTGCTACGGACTTTCTACAACTACAGCAGTCCCTAAGGGATGCCCAGTCTCATCCTATATCCCTTCTAATCACATTCCTGCCATCCCACTAAGCATCCCACTCAACCACTGGTGTCAAGCTGGAGCAGGGCAGCAGTGGTGGCAAAGTCCCCTTTTCCTAACGTGACTCGTGGTCTCTCACCCTGCTTCAGCCATGGTTCTGCTGCTGCTACCCATCAGTCAGAGATCTTTCCCACTGTTCACTCTGCCTTAGCCCTCCTCCCATTTCCCATCCTCCTTCAGCCTCACCTGTCTGCTGTGACTGTATCCAGCCTTTCCTCAGCCCCAGCTTTAACACCTGTCTGTCTGCACAGGATGTCCTGGAATGTCTGTACATTACTCCTCCACTACTTCATTTTGGATTCCATGAACCCTCCTGCTTTCTGAGTAGAATTTTAATCTCTATTTTAATTAAACAAAATTTTAATGTGTTGGCATTATGTGTTGATGCTTCCTCTGTGAAGAAATATTGGTCCCCTGGATTCTGTGGGCCAAGGCCTGTTTGCTTAGCCCATGTGACCTGTGAAATTAGCCCAGGGCTTTGGCAATGTCTTCAAGTGTAAGCATTACCTAAAAGCAGGTGCAACTAACAACATGAAGTAGAGCCCCAGTTACTTAGCAAGTAAAACTTTTATTAAATAAATTTAGGATTTTTTTTTTTTACCAGAGTGAGGAATTTGACATTGACAAAGCTTGTATCGCACCTGTAACATTGTACAGTCACATCAGTAACTGTGATGGAAGAAACTGTAAATGCTTGTTTTAAACCAGCTTGACCTAGAATTCCCAAAGTCTTTTTTTTTCCATTTTGCATTTGTTCATCTTTTTTCTTTTTTTTTTTTGTTTTGTTCAAAATTAGACTAAGTTTAAACTTCATGAAATTACTTGTAGCAGAAATAAAGTACATTATACAAATCACATACATAATAGATGTTAAGTATAAAAATGGTATTTACAATAAGTAAACATGGACTATAGAAACACACAGACTCTCACAGCTTCATTCACCTCTCATAAACTCTCAGCGTCAGACACAGAAGGGTGGTTGAGGAGATGTGAAGGTACTTTAAAGGACTGTGCCACAAACACCTGAACAAAGGGCAGACTGGAGGAGAATGAGAGTTGGCTGAGATTCTCCAAAATCCCCATAGCTCACTTCAGTATCAATTGCACCAACTTTGCCCCACCAACTCTCTGTCCCTATTTCAATGTGCTCACACACCCTCACACACACACCAGTGTTTGTGGTACCTTATCAAACTCTGCAATATTGAAAGCCTTCATTCCTAATCACTCTGGGGTTTGTTGGTCTGTTCTGCCTTGCTTTCCTTTCCTTATTTTTGTAGAAACTTGAAGAGACTGTTCCAAACTGTTCAAGGATGTGCCTTGTCAGGATGACACACACCCCCCACTCCCAGGGGATCTTTTTTAAATCCAGTTCTCAACTACATTCTGTGCTTTAGAGTTTGTGTATATAGTGTATAGAGCTGTCCCTACATATATATATGTGCATATATATATATGTATATGCTGCATAATGTATAATCTGTCTCTTGGAGGGGGTGCTGGGGGAAAAAATCCCAGAATGGAACCCTCTTTCATCCTATTTTCCTTGCATCTGCTGGGGAAAGCTTTGCAGCGGGTGCATGAGGAGAGTCCTCCTGCTGAATTCAGAGGGAGAAAACGTTCTGTGTCATCTGGAAGGAGAACTGCCCACTCCCCAGTGCTGGTATCCAACACAGGGAGGCAGTGTGCAGCCCCTGGGAGGCTTCTCTAGCTGTGCTGGAGATTGCATCTGCTCACTCTCTCATCTTCTCCTGCCTTCATCAAGAAAATGCTGTTGCCATGGAGAGCTGTGAAACACGGTTCTGTGCCATGTGTGGGGAGGCAGTGCAGTTCCTCTAAGTAAGGGACTGGTTTCCTGTGCTTTCAGCCTAATCACGGAGTGCTCAGGGTAGGGGCTGGCACCACATCCCAGGAGCTTTGTCTGCAGAAGCCCTTGGGAAGGTAAGACAGAGCTCTCCAGATCCTTAACCAGGCTGGTGCTAAGGTGATGAGTGACTCAAGCTGAGCAGCTGACTGTGCCCTAATCCTGGAGGAATGTATTTCTCCTTCTTGCTCATGTTGAGCAGAGAGATGTGCGCTCTCTCTCTCTCTCCCCAACCCACCCTCAGCCCCCTCTCTCAAAAATGTTCAGGCCTATCTGCAGTGCGTGCTGAGAAGACACTGTTGCAAAGGCAAACCCCGAATTTCCAATACCTCTCGCAAGTAGTCAGTCTCTGAATGGAAAAGTTTGGTCCTGTGAGCTAGTTTAAAAAAAAAAATAGAGACTGTATATATTTATAGTTATCTATGAAAGGGCCAGAAACAGAGCAGGAGGGAGGGAGGGACGGAAGTAAATTTCCACACATCACTGCAGTAACCTAGAGACACACCATGGGTTTGCTTGGTCCATGTTCTCCAGCCACACCCCCAGAGAAAGAGCTCCGTGTCCCAGGGGCTGCTGGTTTGCTGGTCCCTTTGCTTTGCACCACGTTAGCAGCAAAAATGCGAGTCCAGGCGTGGCAAGAATCTTCCTCCTGGGCAGATATTGAGCCTTCTCTTTAATTGCATGTCTTGGAGAGGAGGGGAGGAGGAAGATGGGGTGGGTAAGGTGGGAAGCCGAGGAAGGAAAGGGGTGGTGTCAGGAGTCGATAAGTTTACTGGCCTCTCTGAAAATCAACCTGAAGCAGAAATTCTTCCTCTGGACTTTCCCTTCACCTGAACAGAAAGGGAGGAGGGAGGGAATTGGGAGATTAGGAGGACATCTATGCAAACCTCAGGCTTTGAGCTGCTGTTGGTTAAACCTGGAGGACTCTGATCCAAATGAGATCAGCCCTCCCTTGCTCCCCATTTGCAGGCTGGCAGGAGCTGGCTCTTGGACAGCAGCCCTTCAGGGTCTCACCTTTTCTCTGCTTTTCTGTGATCCCTGTGAATCATGGGATTGTCTCTTCTTACCCCAGAAACCATTCTTTGCAGAATAACTTCAGGGCCCATGTAACAGCTGAAAACTACTGGGGTTTAATACGTTTTCAGGCAGTCAAAAGCTTTTTAGGAGCAGTTGGATAGCAGAGTAAAACCTTGCTTAGACCACAAACAGGCCACTGGAACCATCTGCCTGTCAGGGCCCTGAGGGCACTCACAGGCCTTGATGAACATGACCAGCTCCACCTGCACTGTCTGTGCAGTTGCCACTCTTTGCCCACAGCTCCAAGAGTCTCCTTACAGCTCTGTGCCGTCAGCCTTTGTCTGACATACAGCATGGAAGTGCCAGTGTCCACCTGTCCGTGCACCTGTCCTGTCCATGGATCTCATTACCTGGACTCCAACCCCTGGACGGGGGTTATTGGATTGGTTATTGTCATTACAGACCTCCATGGTTATTGTCATTATAGACCTGCCTGGCAATCACTGCACTATGTGTGACCCTGTTCATCTTCACCAGACCTGACCCTGACCTTGACTCTGTGCCTTGGCTTTGGGCTTGCCCCTTTGCCACAAATTTGCCTGATGATTGTTGAACTGGCCATCATCTCCAGGCCTGCTCTGGTCACCTTGCTCAGGTGAAGCCTCTGCCCCACCAGCTGTGTCACTGCCTCCACTCCTGGCCTCCCACTCTGCAGGGAGCAGCTGGAGCCCTGTGCCCTGCTGGGGGCAGTTTACCTGTGCTGCAGAAGTGACTCCTGCTTGCTCACTGCTGTCAGTAGGGATGGTTGGCATCCTTGGGCCGTTTTAACTGGACCTTCAAGCGTTTCATGCCAATCTGGAAGCCATTCATGGCCTGGATAGCAGTCTGTGCACTGGATGGGTTGTCAAAGCTCACAAAACCTGAAGGAAGGACACAGGATGGATGACAATGGCACTGTTGCTGCCATGCCCACTATGACTGTCATTGATCGTGCTTCCCTTGCCTGCACTTACCAAAACACTTGCTCTGATTGGTGGCACGATCCATGAACACCTTTGAGGAGATGATATTGCCAAAGGGCAGGAACATCTGCATCAGCTCGTTGTCTCCAAACTCCTGGGGGAGATGGTAGATGAAGAGATTGCAGCCTTCAGGACCTGCAGGTACGGGGGCAATAGGGAAGGACAAAACAGAAAGCCCCCAAAGGGCAGGGAAAGAGAAACGGGCTCAACTCACAGCACAGCACTGGAGGAGAGCCCTAGCACTGCCTCCTTCTGCTCTGACCTCCCCTTGCTTGTCTCTGTCACTGGTCCATGAAGGATCTGAGGGCTCTTGAAGAGCAACTGGGAGACTCTATACAAAACTCGAGTTTCTGGAGAGCAGATTCTCTTTCAAAGCTTGCCTAGTTCCTTCATAGGCTGCTGGACACAACCAACTCTGTGAGTGTCTGGGTGCTGTCCTGCTGGAAGGAAATCAGCAGAGGTGAGAGCTCACAGCTGTCCCAGTCCTAGGAGAGCAGCAGACATTGCTGTGTGGAAGCTGCTGCTGCTGTAGCACTCCCTGCAGTGTTGCCTTCATTCCAGAAGCCACAGCCTTAACTGGAAACCTGGATTGCCACACATCCAATTTATGGGCTGATCTGATTCTGTCCACTCCTTCACTTGCTCCTTAGGAGCACAAGAAGCTGCTCCCTTGCTGACACTTGCTCTACCAATCAGGTGGAGAGAGAGAATGCCTTTGCCTCCAAATTCTATTCAAGCCAGTCTTGAAGTAAGTTGAAAATAAATTCAGTGGGCTAAGAAGGCTGAAAAGAGAGGAGAGTACATTGGAGAGGCTGGTTTGACTGGTTCCACTGTGGTTCTGGCCCCAGCAAAGAGGGGCAGGAGTGCTCTTTGCCCCTGACTGCATAGGGAAGGTGCTGACTCTCATCCCCTTTGGTGTGCAAGGTGTTCCAGGGCCTACTGCCCCTCTACACCTGGCAGCACCTGGCCAGACGTGAGGTCAGGAAACATCCTGTGATCCTTCCCAGTCCACTCACTGCAGACATTCATACCCCATGAAAGATCAGTGGACAAAAATTAGTGCTGTCTCCTCTCCATTGGCTCCGTCATGCAGAAGATGAGCTCCACAAATCCCACCCGTGCCACCGGATACCCCTGTTCCCACTCTGATCCTCACCTTCTCGCTGCTGCTGCTGCAGGATGGGAGGCTGCTGAGGGATGCTCTGTGCAATGGGGGTGATGGTGGTGGTTGGATACACAGCTGTAGCCCAAGGAGACAGAACAAACCATTTACCTGAGGATCTGGTCAGCCACACAGGGGCCTGAGGGAGACAAGGGAAGCTGGTACCTGCATACTGCTGAACTCCTGTGAAGGCTGGGTGCAAAGTCTCTGCTACTGAAGGGCTCTGGGCTGCAGAGAA
The DNA here is from genome assembly GCA_013400495.1 of Nicator chloris. Lineage (NCBI taxonomy): Eukaryota > Metazoa > Chordata > Aves > Passeriformes > Pycnonotidae > Nicator > Nicator chloris. The sequence continues at coordinate 306,778 of WAAE01023851.1, forward strand.
AAACACAATCAGAAGCACAGCAAAGAGAATCATTCATGCATTCTGTGTGTGTGTGTGTGTGTAGTGTTGTTTCCAACCCTTGCCCCCAAGTGAGTCTCAGTGCCTGGCTGGGAGGGAGCTACAAAGGTGTGGAGAACCCAGAAAAGAGGAGCTAATTGCAGTTTCTCAAGTCTCTGCATGGTGGGTTTTTTTTACTGCTCTCAGTACCTGAATATGGCACAAGGCCATTGGTGTAAACTGTTTCCAAGGTTGGATGCCCATTTGGGAATGGTACCACTCCAGTGAATCCGTTGGAAATGGGGGCCACCAGTCCTGGCATGGCTGCTGTTCCCAGGAGAGGTGGTGAATGTAGCCCTGGAGAACAAGAAGAGAGGACATCCCATGAAAGTCAAGGTCCCACAAAGCCCCTGCTCCCCTCTTCCACCTGCCTGGCAAGACTGCTGTGTATGAAGCCATTTTCTCTTCTATTTGGCACGTGGACATGACAGACTGGTGCAAGAGCCTTCACAAAATTAAGAGGCAGCACCAGTGGGAAGAGTGTGAGCAGAACTGCCAGTCCTGAGTGCTGTCAGAGCTTTGGGGGGAACATCTTTGATCTGGGTTGGCACAGCACCTGGCATGACACATGCCTGTTCTGACAGGGGTCTGAACCCAATATGCATTATTGCTGTGGGATGATGGTCACGAACAACAGCACTGCTGACCTCAGAGTCAACTGCAATCCTGGAACCCAGTCCTTTACTAAACTGCACCAAAAATGCACGGCCACAGGGCAAGAGGATGTGTGTTGAACATGTGAGGCTGTCAGGGGGGCTGCAGGAATTCGTGCAGAGCAGAGACTGCTGTGCTCAGAGGCTGCACTGTTGGAAAGGAGTGAACTGCTTGTGCAGCTGCTGAGCCTGGAGGTGCAGAACTGTTTTCCCTGGGTGGGCCCCGTGCCCACCGCTGGGGCAGGAGGTTCCCTGGCCGGGGCCGCCCTCACCTGACGCTGGTGCAATGGGAGCGGCTGGCAGCCCGTTGAGACTGACGGCACCGATCTGCTGGATGTGGCACGGGGAGAAGGCGACGCCCGGGCTCAGGTAGCTGCCGTGGGAGGTGGAGAGAACCGTGGTCTGCTGCTGCATCAGCTGCAAAGCAGGACCGTGCAGTCAGGGCCCGGCGCTGCCCGGGGCCTCCCCTGCCAGGGCCCTGCAGAGCTGGGGGAGGCTGTGCAGAGCAGCCTGGCTGTCACCTCCCCCAGGTCCTGCCACCTGCCCTGGAGCTTCCCCTGACACCGCCAGACCTGCTGGGGTGGGCAGTGGTGGCTGTCCTCCCCAGGCCCAGTCCCCACGATGTCCCTGCAGCCACACACTCACCCAGCTGCTGTCCCTGCCCTGGGACAGTGGCCTGGCCACCCGTGAGAGCCCCCGAGAGCTGGGCACAGCTCCCTGTCCTGCAGGCAGGGGACACAGCTCAGGGGGCATCCCAGTCCACAAAGGCAGGGCACGGCTGGGCACGCCCATGCCCAGCAGCCTGGCGGGGCTGTGGCTCACTCAGCCGGGCACCAGGACAGGCCCCCTGGGCTCAGAGAGCTCCTGCAGTGGGGAGGGAGCGGGACAGGGCTGTGCTGGCACCCAGCACCATCCCCCCACAGGCCCTGGCACTGTCAGGCACAGGCAGTGGAGGAACAGGGCCCAAGTCCCTCTGCTTTTGCCCAGCCTCCAGGAGCAGATTGTGCAGGCAGACAGGCAGGGCTCGCCCTGGCACGGGCACCCTGCCGTGCAACCAGGTGTGTGCCCAGCCCCAGGTCTTGTGGCCTGCTTTGCCCTCAGAGGTCTGGCCCGTGACCCCCTGAGCTCAGTCCTCTGGCACTGGCCTGCAGCCTGGGCCCAGGGGACATCAGCTCCTCGTGGTGCCATGACACAACTGCCAAGGCAGAGATGCACAGTACAAAAGGAAGGGTGGGAGGGTTGGGAGGAGGGTTAAGAGAAGAAAAAAATCCTTCTGGTCCTATTTGACCATCAGTGGGAGCGTAAGATGCCCTCAGAGTGCAGTGGCAAAAAAGACTTGGTTCTGGATGCAAAATTATCCAGCCCTTTATCAGCTTTGTCTTTACATCAAGCAAGAAGAGCAGAGGAGGCACAGGCATGGCTCTTAGGAAAGCAGAGTTTCTCAGGAGTTGCTGAGGGGTGACACAAGGCAAAACCCAAGGAAACACCAAAAACCTTCCTGACATTGCCACATCCCACTGTTGCTTTGCAACACAAACACAGCTCTCCAGGAAGCTCTACCTCTTCACAAAGGGCTGAGGTCAGCCAGGCAGTCGGGCCCAGGGCTCAGCTGAAGGATCTGGTAACTGGAAAGTTTGTGGCTAGCTAAACCTCCCAGTTTCCTCCACACAGAAGCTGATCATGGCTTTTGCATAAAAAGAAGAGGAATTTCAGGGCAGGGCTGCCTCTGTAAGCTGGTACATGTGAAGCCACGGGGTAAAATTGGCTCGAGCCCTTTTTGGGGATGGGTGAGTGCTCCCAGGCCATCCCAACCCAGGGGCTCTGGGGCAGGGGGACTGACAGCACAGGGATCACTCCTGTGCCATTCCAGAAAGGACAAGCCCTGGTGTCACCTCTCTGTTCACCGCCACATCACCCCTGGCTCCCCTGGAGCTGGACTCACTCCTGTCCCTGGGAGCCACCCCGAGCAGGGCTGCAGTGAAACGTGGCCTCCCTGGGCTCCCAGGGCCCTGCTGAGCCCCCACGTGTTCCTGCTCCTGGCCCCACACTCCAGGGTGCAGGAACCAACACATTTCCTACTCACTATGTGAATATTGATCTTCTCTTTTCTCATTAATGCCTGTTCTGTGCCAGGCTCTGGCTGGACCAAGGCCTCATCCGGCTGCATGAGCACCAAACTGGCACTCTGCAATTGTTCTCATCATTTACAGAAAATTACCATAATGAACCATAAGAGCAGAAATAAAAGGGGGGGAGGTGTGAACAAATTATGTTGTGTGTTTGGAACTAATTGATTTATGATATACAAGAAATATTCAGGCATTATAAGCACTTAGTAAATTGCTCTAGCTGCTGTTTGAAGACTTCAGGCCTCTTTTGTATTGATAATTTTTTTTCAGCTCCCAAACATTTCCCTGAGTCCACGTGAACTAACTTGTTGAATAAAATGAACTCATTTGCAGAGGCACCTGGGATCAAAACCTGATTTGAGCACTGAAATAAACTGCTTTCAGATGCTTAGCCAGTTGTACTTCCCAGATGAGACTTTTTCTTACAGTTTCAGCTAACATGCACTGTTTGACTATTTTAAGTACCTTATTTTGCATATTTGCATAGATCTGAATAACTTTAGACTGAACTTAGTGTATGATTATTTCATGTTTAATTTGAGATAGTTTTTGAAGAAGAAGGTTATTAATATAAATTTTAAACAGACAACTGAAAACAAAACAAAAACAACCCAAGCTCCAAACTTCTTCCTGAAGCCCTGGGGACCACTCTGGCTTGGTAACTCAGCAAACCCCATGGGGGCAGGGAGAGGAAGATGTTGTGTATTAAATGATGGCTACAAGAACCTGTGATGCCTCTGATACACCAGTTCACCCCAGCAGCACTCACTCCTGTCAGTCTGGTTCAGCCACATCCAGAAGAGGCAGCTCCATCTCCCAGCCCTGGGGGGAACTTGGGTGCAGCATCTACTCCTCCAAGCCCAGAATCAGGAGGGATTTTGGGCTTCCCCTGAGCCCTGGCTTACCAGAGGTCCCAGCTCCCAAGGGCTGCCCATGGCACAGCGTTCTGAGGAACCAGGAGGAGATCCAGCATGGAAATCCCTCTCTTTTGCCCCCACTTTGAGAGATATTAATGGCATTCCAAAGGCCTGATTCCCTCTCCTTCTGATGGTGGCACTGTGTGTGTGTGTGTGTGGACTGGCTGGGATCTCTCCTCCAGAAGGGAGACCAAAGATGGGGATGGCACAAGAGAAGAAATAGTCAGGTGTGAGGTCAGTGCCTCGGGGAAAAAAAAAAGAGAACCAAACCCAGTGGAAAATAAAAGGAAAGGAAGGAAAAAGTCCTAAAAAAGTGGGAGACAGGCTGAGTCTCAAGTCAAGGGGAAAGCCAAAAGGAAGTCACAGAGCAGGAAGGCTGGTGAAGAACCAGAGAGAGCAACACAGTAACAGACACAGCTGAGGAGAAAGAAGATGCAGACAAGCAAGAAGGCACAGTTTAAACCTGACTGCCTTCTTGTCATCAGCAGGGGTTCCTGAAGATTAAGACTGAGTCTGGAAGCTCTTACTGCCCTTCCTCCTTGCACAGCCTGGACCTCAAGGATAAAGCACCTCCAGCCACCATGACCTCACTGTGTGGTCCATTTCTGCCTTCTTCACCACCACACCATGCCCAAGGACCATCTCTAGGACAGCAGGACACACCAGGATGATCATCTCATGGCTGACCCACAGCTGAGATAAGCTACAACTTTTGACCTCAGCTGCAGCTGGCTCCTGGGCTGGACAGAAAAGAAGGATCCTGGCAAAAGGTGGTGCCTGGTCACAAAGGCTTCTTCAAATAATCTGTGTTGGACCAATTCTATGTTTGGCCTGCACATTTCCCCAGAGTTATGGAGCCTCATATGTTTTTCCTTTTTTCTCATCCATACTCTTGCCACACACTTAAAATGCATTTGGCAGTTTCTGTGGGGAATCTTTGAGGAAACAGCCAACGACTGAGAAGCAGTTCCTTCTCTGTCACGTGAATGAAAGGAAGGCACATCAAGGAGCTGCTGAAGCCAGAGGAGAAGACATGTCCACAGACACCAGAAGAAGAGGTTTATCTGCACTCCCCCCTAGAAAATCACTTTCAGGAACAGGATCTACTTTTGAGTTCTCTGTCGACACAAGAATCTCTCGTGCCTTGAGCAATTTCTGAGCCTCCTTCCATGGGTAGCAGAGACCTGAAAATGACAGTCACCAAGCAGGCTCAGGCGATGTTCCACCACAGCTGATCTGGGACTTGTTGAGTTTGGGACCTACCTGGAACATCAATGGCAATTGCCACCATGGCTCTGAGGCAAGGAGGTTCTCTCACTAAAGCCCAAAGCACAGCCAGGCTGCTGAAACCCCTCTGGCTCTCTGCTACCCACTGCTCCCTCTCCAGCACCTTGCAAACTCCACAGTCCCACTGGCCAAGTGAGAAAACCTGGGAGCCAAGGACAGCTCTGGGAGAAACAGGGCCCTCCTGGGAATTTCAGCAGAGAAATAAACTCATGAAGCTGGGTCCCAGAGCCCTCCAGCTGCTCCAAAACCAGAGAGACACACATTTGTGCCACAGAGCCAGAGGAAAGGTTCACAAGTTGATATCAGGTCTGTCAGATGTCACTCAGCAACCAATGCTCTGAGCTCTCCTCATAACAAGACAGAAGGGTAGTGGGTCATGACTGACCTGTCCCCAACACCTCCACATCAGAGAAATCCCAGGCTCACTTTGAGGAGGCCCCAGCTCTCCCCTGCCCCCCCACTTCCAGGAGAAAAACACACCAAAACTGTGCAAGACAAGGCAGCTGAGTGGAGCAACGAGCCAGGAGAGCTCCCAGGTGCTGGGAAGCTTTCCCACAGCTGCCAGATCCGTTTGTGGTGCCCCAGGGGCTGCCCGGGGCCAGCAGGGCAGCGTTCCCCACCCACCCCCGGGGGATACTCACAGCCTGCGCATAGGCGCTGTATGGGCTGAACGGCAGGGAGAGAGATGGAGTGAAAATGCCCAGCTGCCCCACCATTTGCTGCATACGGCGGAGGGTCCTCTCCTTATCTGTGTCAGCAAACTTCACCACTAGACTGGAGGAGGCACCCTAGGCACAGAGAGGAGACAGAGAGGAGGCAGGAGAGAAGAGGCGTGGGACAGCCAGAGAGTCAGCGGGCAGGCAAGGGAGGACGGGGCAGGACAGGCGGCAGAGAGGAGCGGGAGGAGGAGCAGAAGAGCAAATATTGGCGTGGAAGTGCTGGGAACTGCCTGGAACTGCCCTTCCCCATCCGTCTGTCCATCCAACCCTTCCCTCTCACACCTGAGCCTCACACAGCTGCCTACGTGCATGCACACATCCCTGGCTGCACTCACCAGGTGATGGTGCAGCCAGGAACACCCAGGGCATCGATGGCCACGAGCACCACCTCTGCAGCACCGTGACCTCGGCTGGACAGGCAGAGCAGCTCCTGGCAGCTGGGAAGTCCCTGGCTGCAGCAGTGCACTGACCTGTCCATGAGGTGCCCAATTTCAGGTTGGAGATTGCCAGAGACGAGGCCACAGCTGCAGCTCCACTGGCAGGAAGGCCCAGCTACAGCCACACAACCCCACACAAGGCACAAAGGGCTCCCACCCACACCCAGCCCGCCCCAGGGGCCTCCTCTACTGCCTCAGAAAGAGAAGCCAAGGAGTGCTCAGACACTGAAGCCCTGACCACCCACGAGGCTGAAGTGCCAGCTTTCACCCTGCTCAGTTTTGAACTACTCCAGGTAGCTGTTTCCAAGACAAAATCGTGGCCTGATTTTTGGCTCTCTTTTACTTAGCTTTTAAAGCTGTGAGTGCTGTCACTCCCAGTCTGGATGAACACAAACAGCAGCCCAGGGGACAGGATGTCACTACGAGTGGAGCACAGATGTGCACACACACCCACACACCTCCCAACCACACCAGCTGGACACTGCTGTTGAACCTGTCGTGGTTTTTTGGAGAGTGTGGGGAGGTCCCTGCGACAGGGAAATGGGACAAGGATCAGGAAGAGGGTAGGTCCCCTGGCCTTATACTCACGGGCATTGTCTGGCTGCCATGGAGTGCGTGGATTGCTGCCTGAGCCTCTGTGTGAGATGAGAACTTTACAAAAGCACAGCCTGGAAAGGGACAGAAAGAGCACAGGAGATTGCAGTGACAGGACTGCTGTGAAAGTGCCATCACGCAAGAGACAGTGTCTGTATCTCAGGTAAGGCAAAGGAAAGCCACCCCAAGGAAGCAGGGAACAAAAAGGATGACTCATCCCAAGTCCTCTATCCTGGAAAAAAGAGGAAGGGTCTCAAATTATTACTTCAATGATATACTCCACTGATGATGACACCGTCTCCACCCCTGCCCCTGATCACCTCTTCCCCAGATTCTCTGTGGATTCCTCAGTGTGGGTACAAACACTTCAACCTGCAGGGCCAGACTGACAGAACAGGCTCAGGAGTGACCCTGACAGCTCAGCTACTCACTGTGCTCTGCTTCCCCTCCTGCTCCCTCAGCCTCTGCCCACCTTCCCCAGCCCTTCCTGGCAGCAGAGGGCTCCTCCTGCCCTGCTCCCTATTCCTGGCTGTTTTATGGGTTCCCATAAATACAGGGAGGGCAATAAGAGCCCCAGTGGAAGGTGAGGCTGGTGAGCACCACCCAGAGCAGGGACAAGGGGCAGGACACACAGAGGGTTCACACCTTTGCTGTTCCCATCAGGTCCACGGAGCACCGTGCATTCATCAATGACCCCAAATGGTTCAAAGAGCCGGAGCACGTCATCCTCAGACTGCTGCTTATTTAACATGCCCACAAAGAGCTTCCTGTCCCCTAGGGGCAAACACAGAAACATCAACCTTCTATGAGGCTTGCAGTCCAGAGCAGGAGGAGAGGAACACTTAAGCACAAAACAGCCTGGTGTTAAAAACATGCCCAGCATGGAAATGATTTGCTGTTGGCTGAAATGCTTCCAGGGGTGAAAATGCAGGGTCTGTCCAAGCTCCTCACACCTTCAAGGGTTTCTGTGGCTTCCCCCATCCTACCCTCTTCAATGGAAAACATAGGATTAATAATTTCCTTTCATCCATCAGCCTTTTCCTTCGAATAATCCAAAAGAAATGATAGTAAGAAAAACTGTTTGGGAAATCCCATTTCTATTGATCAGCAGGTGAAGTCCAACAGGTGCCTTAGGAAATACAGCAGACCAACCCAGGCAGGGTTATATATTCCAGGACTTTTGACTTCTGTTTCCTTTTCCTTCTCTCCAAGACCACCATTTCCTTAGCTGCCATGTAACCAAGCATCTTGACTCCCATTAGCCCTTCCCCACTCCAATCTAACCAGCTGTCTCCCAAGGCCTGGGATAAACCCTGGCATCCTGGGTCCCAATCTGCCTCACTGCAGGATTACCCAAATACCAGACAGCTGGGTGAAGGCCAACCATCATCTCCATGGCCCCTGCTCCCCTGTCCCCAGTGGCATTGTGTACCCATGTCACACTGGCAGGAAGCTGGAAGAGTGGCCAACACATGCAGGACTTTGAGCTCAGAGTCCTCCCGGGTTCCTCCTCAAAGAGAGAAGTGAGGATGATGGTTTTGTTGGCATGGGTAAGTGTAGAGCAAGGAAGGTGCAGAGTGCCTTCTCCCCACTCTCTCCCACCCTGAGCACCCACAGGAGCCCATCCCATGCCTGATGCTGTCCAGCCAAGCACAAACACAGCAGAGTTTGGGGCAGCATCCTCCCCAGACCGGTGTGAACAGCAGTAAAACAGCACAACACCGAAATCCCAGCCCAAACGCCAGCCCAACCTCAGTTTTTGCCAGGAAACAGAGCTCTCCCTCCCCCAGTGGCCCAGATCTGCGTGGGGAGACACGACCCACAGGAGGGAACGTGTCGGGAGCAGCAGTGCCAGAGGATTCCTTATTGCCAGCGACAGCATCAGAGGGGCTGCCTGCAAACAAACCAATGCAATGTGACGCACGTCAGGGGCAATAGCAAGGGAGCTGCTCTCTGCTTGAGAGTGCAGTGACCTGAAAAACAACAGGTCTTGGAGCTACAGCAGCAGAGCGGCTCCGGGGGGGTGCCGTGTACGGATGCCAGGCAAGGATGGCACATGACACATTCACACTGTCACCAAGGCTGGCCCCAGCCCCTGCCTTGCTCCTCTTGGCTCAGGGGATGGTTCCCAGCCAGGTGTGGAAGGAAGGCACCTCCCTGCTGCTCAGCCAGGTACAGGGGCACTCGGCAGCACACACAGGCAGGACCTACTCGTGCCATGGGTCCCTCACAGAAAAGCAGATGCACACACACAGCACTAATGGAGGAGCACAAAGGCTCCCACACAAGTGGCCTGGAGCACACTTGTACCTCCCCAGCCCCCGGGGGTGCCTTCCAGAAGGAAATTCCTTAGTGAGCAAGAGGAATGTGCAGACAGCCACACTCATCCAGCATGCAGACACCACAGGGAGTCACCTCACCCTGCCCCAGAGCCCAGCACAGGGAGGGGTGCTGGGGCTCTGTGCCTCAGCCAGGCACAGCTCTCCTGTAGCCCCAGGCAGACATGTGCCACTTGTGCTCACCACACACATGAAGTGTTAGAAGTGCTACAGCCGAGGCTCTTAACCCAGTCCCAAGCAGATACTCCTGATTTATATAACCAGAAGTGGCTGAAATATATGGCTTTTCTTATTTTTTTAAAGGCCAAATTTCCCAGCTTCCCCATTTTCATGATTCCCTGGGTAACTACGCCCATGGGAACTTCATCCCCTTCTGTTTTCCTTGTGATTCTTTCTACAGTGCTCCCTGCACCTGCATGGCAATGGCTGCCTTTGGAGACATTATTTCAGCTGATTGAGTCCATTCAGATTGGGGATGCCCAATAATCCCCAGCCAAGGCACAGGAGTTCATAAAGCAGGTGCTGTTCAGCTGCCTTCTGCACAGGGAGACAGCACCTGCCCCCACAAGGGCCAGCTCAGGAGTGCTGGGGGTCAAACCAACCAGACAACAGCACACAGAGAAGGTGAAAAATCTGACTGGAAGAGAGGGAGTGAAATAAAAGGGACTGGACAGGAACAGATTTACTGGGCAGTGGAGAGGAGCAAGAAAACTAAAGGAGCAGCCCCTCTGTGCTCTGACTGACATCACCTGGTGCCAGATGTGAGCCCAGTTTGGCCATGGCAGGGGACACTGGAGCTCTGCAGGGTTCTCCCTTCCTCTGCCCTGAATCTCCACTGCAGCTGCAACCAGGCCTTTATTCAGACAGGTGCACCATGCTGCAGCCTTTGTGTAGAAAACATGGGGAGCTCCTTAAAAAAATCATCAATGCAGGGGAGAAATACATTGGGAAACACTTGTACTGACTTTAGGTGCTGAGAAACAATCTTCTGTTCTTTGGATTAGCAAACAAATAACTGTGGGCTAAGATTTGACAGCCAGAAATGCATCTGGTAGTCTTGCCTTTCTCTTCAGGGACCCCTGGCTGGCTGGGGCAGGGGGTGTTGAGACAGCTGGGAAAGTCAGTTATCTTATAACTTGCAATCAAATCAACATCAAATTACGAGTTACTCATTATTTTCTACTTCAGAGAGCCCTCAAATTTCCTGGGTAATTCCTGTGGTTTCTTTCTCACACCATTTCTGGTGAATCAAAAGCCTTTTTCTTTACCCTGCCCTGTGGGAAAAGTCCACTGAAACAGTGAATGTTCCATCCCTGCAGCTTTACAGGTCTTCTGCTGTCTGACAGGGCTCACTAAGAGAACCTTTTGGAAGTCCTGCCTTCATGTGGGAATTTCAGCTTTCCTTTTTGGAATCTGGAAGAAAAAAAAATGCCAGTCTTCCTGGCTATGCAGCACAGGTTAAAACTGTGACACCTTAGGGACTTAAGCTATAAAGGCAAATATAAATACACACACCTATGGGTTTGGAATCTTTTCTGAATGCCCAGAACAGCAGTAGTAAAAGGGAATGAAATCAATGACAACATGAGATTCTTTTCACAGTGAATCCTGCTTCATACAGCCTGGTTCCAAAGATCACATGTAAGAAAATGATCCAGCCTGTTCCCTTCAGATGCCTCTGCAGCAGCTGGGGACCTCTAAGGGCTCTTCTGCTGCTGACCTCTCCGTCTCTGCATCCTGGAGCCAGCTCATGATCCGGGATCCTCTCGATTCCGTCAATTCCAAACAGGGCTGTTCTCCCACAATATCCAGGCTGACTCATCCCTCCCCAGCCGCGCTGGAATGCTGCAAACCCTTTCACCTGATCTGCTATCAAACCCTTTCACCTGAGCTGTGATCCTCAAGCCATCGATCCCAAACGCTCTGGCATCCTCAGGTCATCAGCTCCTTCAGCTCCCCAGCGGGGATTCCCGCGGCACGGGGAGCTCTCCTCTCCTCTCCTGGGCACACACACCCTCCCCTCCTGCTGTTTTCCCCTTCACTTTCCCCACAGCTCCTGATTTTCACCCTCTGATTGGCAATTTCCCGTGCTGTCCAGCAAGCAGGGAAATTCGCTGTGATCTCTGCCTGTCGAGTTCCCATGGAAACGTGCTCTGGGCACTGTCAGCCACGCAGGCAGCAGGGGGGGCCAGCACAGAGCACGCTGTTTGTTGGTGAAGGTACCACGGGAACAAACCAGGGGCTGAGGCCAGTGCTGTGGCCAAGAGACAGCACACAAGCACCGGACACAGCTCCTACAAAGCCAGTGAATTCAGGTCAACAGCAGGCAGCAGCCAGGATCAGGGAGAGAGGGAAGCCCAGTCCTGGCTGTGCATGGGATGCTGCAAATCTCCTCAGGAAGCAGAGAGAGGTTCCTTGTCCCTGGGCAGGGCTAAACGGCTTGGGTTACCTGTCATGCCCCATCACTGCAGCCCAGAGCTCCAACAAGCACACAAACTCCTCTGCTCCTCTCCTCCAGGCTCCCAGCAGAGAGTGGGGAAAAGCTGACAATGTCTGGCCCAGAATCACAAGTCCCACCCTGAACTAACGCAGGCAGCAACTTTTTTGGAGTGAATTTCTTCTGCAGGGTGCAGGAACACTGAGCATCCAGATATCCCCACACAGACCCTGCAGGGCTTGGCCAAAACTGCCCCTTTGGCAGAAAAACGAGCATCTCTCAGACCAAGAAGCAAATCCTGGTGCTTTAACTTCATGTTCTTGAGAAATGTCAGTCCCTGGTGAGTTTAAACGAGGTTCCCTTCAAGGATAATGCAGAGCAGTGCCTCACTGATGCATGCAGCTATTCCCTTGAGAAATTCCTAATCCATACACTTCTGCCCTGCCCCAAATCTTTCTTTCACCTCCTGCCAGTGTGGGGCTACTGCTATAGGGATATTGCTCTTCCCGTATCTGCAAAGCTGTGCAGCCACTTCTCTGACAAGTGGAGCATCACGCCAGAAACATTTCAGAAGAGCAACCTGTCTCAAACAAACACAGGGTGCTGTCTTGATGCTGCTCCTGCCCCAGGAAAAAATCCAGTTTGTCATGGATCCTGTGGGAGCTGCTTGTTCTTGAGCTCTGCAAGGAGCCTGGAGGTGCACAGGCTGCAGGAGACAGGTGTTCAGACTCCAAAGGTTTCTCTTCTTGTCCATGGGAAGCAGAGTTGATGTTCTGACATCTGCAACCATTAGGGAATGTGGCACTTTTCATAAACTTAAAGATTTCAGAGTCCACTGCCTTGGCCAAAAGCTTGTTTCTCAATCAGCACCCTGGTTTTTAACCTGCTGACTGGTTCCAGCTCAATTTGACAGAGGCATCAGAGATGTCACATCCCAACACTTAATATCAGGTGGGTGTGTACAGAAGAGCCCCCAGCAGTGCTCCACCAGCAAAAGAGAGATGCAGAGATGGCCTCAGCCCTGATTACACACCAGAGACTTGAGCTGCACTCACCAGACACACCAACTATTTTTCTTTTTTTAATCAATGTGGTACTGGAAGGATTGCCCAATTAATGGTTCAATCCAGAGGCAATGTGAGGTGTCAGTGAGAAACCAGCCCTCCCCACACCAGCCACTGCAGGCACCTCTAAAGGATCTCTCATCCATTCAAAACATCACTTTCAAAAGTGAGAGTGAAACACCCTGAAGATTCTGGTCCCTTTATTGTCTATAGCACAGATAAGGACCTTAAATTCAACCCTAACCCAAGGGATTGAAGCAAAATGCCCAGACTTCAGTAAAACTTAGGTGTACTATCCCTCAAGTAAATAACCAAAAGTTACAGATTCTGACTTAAACAGACTTTTTTTTTAAAGGAGTATCATACAACCATAAATACACACACACATGTAAAATATTATAAAATATATCTCATGTTCTTGACAGTGCAATAACTGACAATCACTACAAACTCTTTGGAAATGTAAAACAAAAGCCTTCCAAATCTAAATAAAGCATGCAGGACATGCTGTCCCACAGCACAAACAGCAGCACACAAACCCTCCCCTGGCCTCTACTGAACTGCTTTCAGGGGCAGCACCAACAGCACAGGGCACGGAGAGGCAGATGTAGGAATGGAGAGAGAAGGAAAAGAAATAGATCAGTAAGGGAAGGAAAAGAAGCAAAATGAGTTAATGGACTTGGAAAGGCCTGAAGTTGCAAACCTTCTCCACCTGGAGGAGGCATTTGAGCTGCTGAGAGCTCCCCATTAAATTACCAGATTCTCTTGTTCCCAACCTTCCAGCTCTGAACTTCTCAGTATATGCTGCTCTGACCAGGCTGGTCCCCTGCAGGCTGACAGCACCTCCATCTCAGGATCCTTTCCCTTCAGACATTATTTCCCCATCATGTGATCTTTTCTGCAACAGCATTTTGGCCTTGACAATGTGCTGGGGGCTGCTGCAGGACTGAGAGTGGCAGGGCTGAGACAGCTCAGCAGTGATGGGGGAGGCAGTGGAGGGAGCTGCAGACAGGAGAATCAGCTGCAGACCAGTGAGCTGAACACGTTAAAAAGCCAGTGCTGCTGCAGGGATCTGGCTCTTACTGGGCTGATCAGGTGTAGGAATGAAGGAACCTCTTCCCAAAGGCTTCAGGAACCCCTGAAGCCATGCAGAGCTGCTTCAATAATGTCCTGGGGCAGACACTGCCAGGCTGATGGCACCCTCAAGTAGCTGGGAAAGAGAGTGGAGGGGGCAGCCACGTCATCACCCTTAGGACCTGGTGTGCTGCCAGCTGCCTGCTGTGTCCAGCTGTGTCCCCACACTGCCCCCCTGCCCCCCAGATCTCTGCCACACACAGACTCCTCATACAGAGGAAGGCAGAGTCAGGACCCTGTGTCTCATCTCCTGGTCCCCCTCACAAGCACAGGGCCACCAAAGGAGAAACAAGGAGAGATGACAACTACCTCCACGGCTCTCGCTGTCCGCAGGCTTCACCTGGATCGGGCGCGCCATCTGCAAGGGAAGAGAAATGCAGAGGTTATTGCTTGGCCCACTGCCCAGCACACGCTGCTGAAGGCACTGTCAACAGGGCAGCAGGAGAGAGGCAGAAGGGAAACCAAGACACTGTGATGGCAACCAGTACCCTTGAAGAAGGGATCCTTTTTTTCCAAAAGGAACCCGGTGCTTTTCCCTGCTCAGCTGCTCGCCCCGGACAGCAGCTCTCCTGGAAATGCCCACCATGCATAAGCCTCTGCCTCCTCAGCTGCTGCAAGTGGCACAGAAAGGACTCTGAGGAAGCAGCTCATCACCAGCTCATCAGACTGGAGTCTGAACAGTGGTCAGGGTGGCCTGAGGTGAGACTGTGCCTGGAAGCTCTTCCTGTGTCGGCCCTGACTCAGTGCAGGCATGGCCACGTCACTTACTTGAGCCACTTACTGTCCTTGCAGCAGGGAAGAGACACTGCCTCTGAACTTGGCTAGAAGCAGCACAGCAAGCAGGCCTGTTGTGTTTCCCCTTCCCCAGCCCTCATGCAGACAGCTCTGTGCACCAGAGCAGCTCTTGAGAAGGGCAGTGCTGCTTTCCAGCAACGTCTCTCATCTCTGGCCCTCAGGGGCAATGCTCAGGTTGAAAGTGGCAAAACTCCTCTTGCTTGGCTGTGGAGAAGAGCTTTTTCCTTCTCTTGCAGCCATTAGTGTCATCAGCAATAATCCAACCACAAACCAGCCTGAAGGGTAGCTTAGCTCACGTGGTATGGGGACTCTCCAGGTAAGACAGAAGTAGCTGCATTAAGGAACCCACAGCTTTAACTGTCTGGTTTGAAAAGCAGGGCAAAACTCTGCTGGCAGGTCTGTGTGTCCTGTGCTGCCCAGAGAGGCAGCTGACAAGCTGTAGCCTCCTTTCCCAGCTAGCAGGATCCAACTGCACCAGAATATCCTCCAAGGAATGGTGCACAGGGCAGATTTCCACATTCACAGCACAATCTCACTCCACGTCTCTCAGCATCATTCACAGAGGGTGACAGTGACCTGAATCAGTGACATTCATAATAAAAAACAACCAGAATATGGCAGGGAAGGCCTGCACACGAGCTGCATGTCCAGGCATAGTTTGCTCCCTCTCTTAGGAAACCCCTGAGGAAAAATAGCAACAAAACAGAAAATGAAATCAAGCCATAAAAATCACCAACTGAAATGTGTTTAGAAGCCAGCATGCAATATGCAGAGGGCTGTCAGTCTCCAAGTGGTGGCTGAGCCAGACTGGCCAGAAACCAGAGGCAGAGCCCACATTCCCAACAGCTGGAGGAAATCCGTGAGGTGGCTTTGCAGTTCACAGGACAGAGGTGCCAACCAGGAGGTGACAGGCTGGCACGGCATGGCATGGCACACAGCCTGGCAGCTGGGGGCTGTGAAGCTGGCTGCCCCTGACTGATGGTTCTCAGGCAGGATGAGCAGAGGCTGGGGACAGGCCCACGCAATTCCTGCCTCAAGGACAGATCATGGGGCTGCTGGTAATGGCCCCAGGGATGGGCTGGCAGCTCCTCAAAGGAAGGCCAAGCTGCTGCCGTGCTGCACCTTGACAGACAGGAACCCCAAGACCTGCTGAATCATTTAGGGAAGAGGGAGAGGCTGCAGGTCCTTTTCCCACTCTTGATCAGCTGCAGGGATTTGCAGAGCTCCTATATCCTGCTGTTGCTGCCATGTGGCCCCAGCACTTGCAGCACTGGAACTCACCAGCCTCTGGGCTGCTGCTCCCCCCAGGAGCTGCCAAGGGTCCAGCACCTCTTTCCTGAGCTGAGTGGGCTGTGGGGCAGGGATTCAGGAGCCTGCGGTCAGAGATTGTTCCACAAAGCCTCCAATTTCCTTGCTGAGAGGCTGCTGTCACTGCTCACGGTCCCTGGCACCCTGCCTGTGTGAGCTGAGGCTGGCAGAGCTGTGGGAGCAGGCTGAGTGGGAGAGGGCAGGCAGCCCAGATGTGTGCTCAGAAGAGAGGGCTCGGTGCAGAGCCAGGAGAGGCAGCTGGCCACGTCACATCCCACTGCTCCCTCAGCACCGAGGAATAGTTTTGTTTCTGCCCAGGATGCAAATCCAAGGCTAAACTAACTGCACTGATGGGGAGGGAGACGGAGGGACAGACTCGGAGCTCAGCTTCTGTGAGGAAGCCAAAGCCCCAAAGCCATGTGGGGGTAGGAGGGGCAGCCTGCTGTGGAAATGCAGTGCACACACACCCAGCACCACCCTCCCAGGGATGCAGGGGCTGAGGGCGATGAGTCGGGAAGGATGGGGGGAGAGGAGGGGGAGGTTAAGTACCTGAGGCCATCTCCCTGTCCCCTCCCCCAACAGGGCTGTCACTCCAGCTCCCAGCACCTAGGATAAAGGAGGTGTTGTCATGGAAACGGTTATTCACCACATGGAACCTGACATTTGCAGTTGCCATGGAAACCAGCTCTTGGGGGCATTCCCTCTGCTTTGCACAAAAGAGACATTTTGATATGATCTCTGGGGAAGGGGCCCCCTCTACCCATCTGTCCATCCCTATCCTTTCCCCCATCCCAGGGACGTGACCCCAGGGGTGGTGACCCCACCCAACCTGCCACCCTGGGCGAGTGCATCCCCCAGGGCCACCGAGCCAGTGAGGTGATGTGCCCACAGCTGGGCCACAGCACGATGCCCTGGCAGGAGAGGTGGCAGTGCCAGTACAGCAGTGTGGGTTAGTGCTGGTGCAAACCCCGAGGCAGCTCCTGGCTGGGGCTACCAGAGGAAGGAGGGCTGCCCTGCACTCCCCAGCTATGGCCACAGCTCCTCTCTTGCCCACCTGAAAAAAGCACCTGGGGTGGGTACAGGAAGACTTTCCCTCTGCCCATGTCAGACCAAGCCCTGGGTCAAGGGGTGCCCATTTCCAGAGGCCTTGTCAGCTCCAGTGACTTTGAGAGACACCCACCAAGCTGAGGTCAGGTCTCTGGGCTGGTCTTCATCTGCTCTGGAAGATATGGGTAAAGAGAAGAAAACAAGATACAAGAAATTTGTCCAGATGCTAAGGCTTGGAGAAGAGCAGCAGGACTGTCTGCCAGCTTCTTCCTGAAACAGGAGGTCTCCCAGCTGAGGCAGAGGCAGGCATGGTCCTCCTTGCACAGAAGTGGACACCCAGAGGCTTCCATGAAGAAGGACACCACCACTTTAATCCTAAATCTCATGTTGCCACCAAAGATGAACAAATTATCAAAGGCCTCTCAAGCAGAGGGAGTCCACAGCAGCTTTAACTCAACCACACAGGTCTCAAGGCCTGGAGAACTGTTCCTGGGGGATCCTAAACTTTGGATACAGGTCTCAGACAAAGAGCTGTCTCCCCTACAGGAACACACAGTAGGGATGGTCAAGTTTTACCTCTCCCATCTGAGGGAGAAAGAGAGGAACAGGGTAGCAGGGAGGACCCACTTCTGGCTTACACAGCAAACTCTGGAAGTACAAACTCTCCTGGCCTCCAGTCATCACCTGAGGCTGCACAGAAATCAGAGAGCACACCTGAATGAGAAACCTGTATTTGTATCTACCCAGCTGGGCCCAGAATCCAGCAGTCAGGATGTGCCTGCCTTAAATTCCCAGAGTGGAGAAGATGCACATGCACAGACATGGATGCCTTTTATCACACAGCAACACACAGGTGAGCACATGTATAGGATGGAGAATTCAGGCAAACGATTCATGAGCCTGCACCTGCCTCACAAGCTGAGCTTCACCTCCCCTGTTAAATTATTCAGCTGAGCACTACTAATCTTTGTTTCTTAAGAACATCACATTAACATTTAGCACAGTCTGTCAGGACACCGTGGGCCCCTGCCCCAGTCCCTCACCCTCCCACTTCAGGGTCCTCCTTACCCGCTGCTGATGACACTGTAAGGGCTGTCAGCTCCGTGACCCACTGCACTCAGGAAATCCTCTGGAGCAGCAGTGGGCACCAGATGGGCAGCAAAGCTCCTACTGCCCTGCTCCAGCTTCTCGCTCACATTTCCCTCCTGGCTGGATACACAACTTCCCCAGCACAGCTGTCCCTACCCTGCTCCCAGCTCTCACAGACAACGTTTCTCTGCCTGCACCACTCTCGTGAGCCTGCTGCCTTTGTTGGCTTTCTGGGGGGTTCCTGGTGGGAAGCAATGGGGCAGCCAGATGGGGCCGAGGCCATCCTGCCCTCGGGAGTGTTACACAAAGCACAGCAGCCACAGCCTGTGCAGCCTCCTGAGAACAGTGAGGAGACTCCTACAGGGAGGGTCACTGCAGCCCAGAGGAGCCCTGGGACTCCCAGGGCAGAGGCAAGGCCTTGCTCAAAGTGTCTGGATTACATCCCACCCCAATCCCAGGATCTGGGCAGCACAGAGAAGCAGGGGACCCCACTCTGCTTGGGCATCCTCCCTGCTTTTGAGGAAATGCTCCCCACCTTTGTAGCAATCTTGAGATCAAGGATCTAAGGAAACATCCTGGCACTCCTAAAGTCAGAGGAAGCTTTGCTATTGGTTTCACCAAGGCCAAAATGCACCACTTCTCTCACCACACCCCAAATAAAGACTTCTGGATGTGAACGGGCTCCCTGTGTTTAATCAGTGCCCAGCATGAGCTGTCAGTCAGCTCAGCAATCTGGTAGCCCTATTCTTCAAGGAGAAGACTCCCAGATCCCCCTTCTTCAGCTTTGCAACTGCAAAAGCTGGATAGAAGGAAAAAGCCTCCTGGGACAGCAGGGCAAGCCTCTCTATTAATTACGAGTAAGTGATGTAAAATAGCCCCTTAGGTGCAATGCAGGGGAACCTCACAGTGTTAAGAGGGTCAGAAGCACAGTGTATGAAACACACAATGCAGGCTGGCTCCTCTGGGATGTCAGGAACCAGAAGGCATCCAAGGCCATTGGCAGAATTAGGTCCTGGGCTCTTCCCTTTACAAATCGTGGGCTGGTCCTCCTCTGGCCAGTTAAAAATGCCCTGCCTGAATGATCATAATCACTTCTAACTGGGCAGAGCACATAAATCTAAATGCTAATTTGTTCATTTGGATTCCGTTTCTGATTGGGATTTCAAGCAGGGATGGGTTGGTGCCAGTCTCAGTGCTCAAGTATCCTACTTGCATCTTCCCTCTGACATCTCAGTATGCCTTAGTCCTGTCCAGGAGAACCTCCCTTCCCTGAGAAAGAGGGCTTGTCTCCTACAGAAACATGAGCAACATTAGTACCAAGTTCTGGCACAGCTCTACAGGCTGCTTATGAATTCACCTCATTCAATCCCACTATGGAGGAGACAAGGATAATTATGAGCAGTGTGTTCCAGGTGGAGGAATTGAGGCATGTGGTGATGAAGATCATGCAGAAAGTCTGTGGCAGAAGCAGGATGTGAATCCCAGAGCACAAATCACACAGTTTCTGCCTGCATGGCTCAGTTACATCTTTTTGCATGAGCAAGGAAGATTGTTGGAGGACTGATGAAACTGAAAACCCAAAAACTCATCTAGAAAGTTCATCAAGACCACAAGAGATCATTCTGGCCTCCAGAAAGCCATGGGCCTGAGGACCCAGGCACAGCTGGGTGCTCAGACCCACAGTCCTGTGTCAGCTGCAGCATCTTTCTTCAACATCTTGCTTCAGAGACTTGCCCAAGATTGTCACATTTGTCACTCCCACTGAAGTAGACAGTGCTTAGCAGCCCTAAGGAATGCTTAGGGCTTAAGGCTTGCAAAAAGCAGGAGTAAGATGCTGTGAGATGGGTCACCAAGTTACCCTGAACAAGTGCAAGAAAGCTGCACAGGGAAAACCTGGGAGCACACATTCAGCGGGCTTTGATCTTTCCACTGGAAAGGACACCCAGCACCCTGTGCCTCTCCCTGTGCCCACTGGTGCACCACTGGTCCAGTGACCACGTTCAGGTGCTTCTCTGTGCACAAGCTGCAGCCTCCAAGGACCCCAAGAAACCAGGGCAAGGCAGAGCCTGGGGCAGCAGTGTCTGAGCTATGGACACAGCAGCTCTGCAGAGCCTGCACAGGCTTCTCCTGCCTGTGCTGGCAGGTTCACAGGCTGCCACTGGGCTGGTAATGACAGTGGCCAGGAGAAGACATCTCTGCTGATGTAACAGGGGGGACCAGGCACAAGGACCCTCTGCCTGCACAGAGCTGCTGTGCCAGTTCCCTTGGCAACCACTGACACTGACAATCCGAGCAGAGCAAAACCTCCACTGACACACCCACAGGAAAATCCACCCAAAACGGACCCAAGCCCCAGCACCACCAAATGGATCCCCTGAGCCACTTCTGGGCTGATATGAGATAAGCTGTTTCCCTTTAGGCATGCTGGCAGATTAGAAAAGAGGCCCCAGGTGACTGCAGGATGCCCCTGGGGACAGTCAAATCTCATTTGGAGAAGGCCCTGCTTTGAGCAGGGTTTGAGCAGAGATCCCAGAGGTCTCTTCCACCATAAATCATTCTATGATCCCATCTATATCCATATTCACAAACACTTGTGTGCAGGCACACAGCCCAAATGACCCCACGGAGGTGGGAATGTGGAGCCTCACTCAGGAGGGTGGTGCCTTTGCAAACACCAAGGTGTGTGTGGGTTGGTGTGCAGGTTCAAGTGAGTTCACAAGCACAGGTAAGTGAGATCACCAGGGAAGACCCAGCTCTAGGAGGCAAAAGTCAAAGCTCTGTGCTGCAAGGAGATGCCAGGGCCTGGCTGTTCAAAGGGTATATATAATATAGATAAGAATTAATAAACATCTGAGTCTGAACACAAAATATCATCTAGAGCATTTAATCCCAACTCTGGCAGAAAAGAAGAAGATAAAACTGCAACAAAAGGGCAGCAATTTCTCTGGAGAAAGGAAGACCCCTTGTGCACAGGACAGAGCCTGCATGTGTCCACTTGGCCAGCATGTGCTGATC
The DNA here is from genome assembly GCA_013400495.1 of Nicator chloris. Classification (NCBI taxonomy): domain Eukaryota; kingdom Metazoa; phylum Chordata; class Aves; order Passeriformes; family Pycnonotidae; genus Nicator; species Nicator chloris. The sequence goes on from WAAE01023851.1 coordinate 327,799, forward strand.
TTTCATTTCACTGTTCTTCTAATTCCACAGGGAACAGGAGGCAATGTCTGCCTTGGCACTTGCTCTTCAGTGTAGGCCCGTCACTGGGCAGCTGCTTTGCCTCACTGAGAGTTCTTAGCCCCTCAAGCCAAACCCTCAACAGCACAAGTATTTCCAATTCCCTCTGCACTGAACAGGCACTTCTGCTGCTTCTTGCCCAGGGGCTGCTTTAGCCCAGCACCTTCATGTCCTGGTGCTGCCGTTTCCATGAGACAGCCTTGGCATGCTCTCTGTGTTTCTAACTGATAATGCTGCATGGCTCTCAGGAACTTGCTGGTATTGTCTATCAAACCTGCAGGATGGACATGGGAAAAACTTCTCCACCCTGCCCTGTTCAAGGGTTCAAGCTGCAAAGATTAACAAGTGGGACCCAGCTTCAAACCTCAGCTAAACATTTAGACCACCTGAAACTTTCCGAAATACTGGTCCAGGCTGGCTTCACACCAGCATTGCACAAAGGAGAGGCGAGGGAACAATGAGATGCACTGCCCTCTCCACCAAAGTCCCTCCAGTCACCTGTGCTCCCTCCCACCACCACGGGCTGTGGATGCTGACAGATGGCCCAGGTGAGCCCTTGCTCCTGGCAGCACAGGACACAGCCTACCCACAGGGATGCCCTCTGCTCCAGCTCTGCTGGGTCTCTGCACTAATGCTGGTGCCCAACCACCTGAATTAGTGCTGCAGCATCTCAACCCCTGGTGCATTCCCAGAGTCTCTGTCTGCTCTCATGCTGCTGCTCTCTGTAATTTTCCATTCCTGTGTCCCTGCATCCATGAGTTCTCCCTGTGATGTAGCCACGTTTCAGTACCCTCATCACTGCTCTTAAACTGCCCGTATTCCCAGCTTGGATCAATACCAATTTCTGCCACTTACTTGCCTACCTTTCAGCAGGCCTTTCTTTGTTCTGCATAGAAATAAAACTGTAACTGTACCTTGCTGAAAGAATTACTTTTTTAAACCTCCCCCCCTCCACTTCCTCCCTCTATTCTTCTTCCTCTTCTTCTTCAGGAGCAATTTTATGTAATTTGCAACTGTCTGGCTGCAAATGAAAAGAGACATAAAGCGTTTCTGCGAAATATTGAAAAGCTGGATGCTTTTCCCTCAAATTTCACTTAGCAAGAGGCTTTAACTTGCTGTGTGATCACTGTGTGTCATTAATAACCTCTCCAATTCCTTTCAGAACTCAGCAAAGTGAAGGCACAATCACGAATCAAAGGCATGGGTTATTGAGATATAATATCATTTCACTGAGGCAGGGAGGAGTGAGTGTGCCAGGGAGTGGGGAGAAGGTGAAACACAGAACTGCTGGGCTGGCTGGCAGCTGAAGAGGACACTGGATTTAGGAAAAAGCCTTAAAGGCCTGATTTCAACAATTCAGCAGCTCTGAGGGCAGCACAGGTGAGTTAGATAATACAATATGCAGCTGTACAGGTGAGACTGGTTGAGTCACCATCAGATGGATGGATGTGGCACTTAAGGACATGGTTTAGTGCACTTGGCACTGCTGGGTTAATGGTTGGATTCAATGATCTCAGAGGTCTTTCACAAGCTGATGATTCTATGGCAGTCTTCTTGCTTTACACCCTGAGCACACTAGCCCATACAAAAGAATGTAAAAGCCAAAATTCTGTCTACCTCAGAAAAAGATGCTGAGCCTTAATGCCAAAAAAGAAACTTTTTAGAGTAAATTCCATTCAGTTACCATACATCCAACAGCACTCAATTCAGAAACAAAAGAGAATTTTGGCCTCACACAAAGAGAACTTGCCCCAAATGTCACAAAAATAAATACAGACCACAGTGATTCCTACTGACTTATGTGGAAAACCTAAAATATAAATATAATTATATATAAAAGCTTAGGTAAGCTCCACTGCACTCATGGCCCTGCAGGTGGGCTGACATTGCTGGCTTCAGAGCTGGAGGACCTCAGCAACACCTCTGTGGGCCCAAGACCTACCCAGTGACAGCCTGGAAGAGAAGCCAGAAGTCCTGCTCCAGCTGCCTGATCACAGCCTGAGAGTATCTCAGAAACAATATCAAAGCACTCCCATAACTCTGTCCTTACCAAATCCTCAGTCTAGACTAAGAAAGTAATTTGTCTGTCTTCAGGTTCATGAACTGTTGAGTTCCACCACAGCTCTCTGCACTGAGACCAACAAAGGAAGGTATTTTGGTTCTTTTGGCATCTGCAATTGCTTGGTGGTACAATAAGTGTAGGATCAGCACCAGGTCCTTCCTCTGCCAGTTTGATCCCTTGCTGTCTCTAAACCTGCTGAGGCTTGGTCATGCATTCAGGTGACAGTTTGTGTCACCCTGCCCTTCATAACCCTTCAGCTTTCCTTCTTCTCCTGCTGTGTGCAACACAGAGAAAGGATATGGGTAAAATGCACAAGAAATCAGTTGTTTACCAGACTGTGGCCCATGGACTGCAATCTCAGTGGTGTGGTCAGTATGGTCTGTGCTCTGCCCTATGCTGGGATAGGCTTTGCCCCAGAGATCATCAGAAGATGATCCAGATGTGAATGTACAGAGATGAAATTTTACATCCTCCTTCCCCAAACAGGGAAGCAATTGCCTGGCCCTCCTGTCTGTGATTCATTTCCAAAGTGTTGCCCATGATCAGCTGGGCCACAAGGACAGGTGATGCTACACAGACACCAGCAAACCACGGCTGAAAGCTACCTCAGCTCACCCAGCCCATGTCCATGCCAAGTAACCATCTCTAAATGACCAAAGGAGAGAGAATTCTGCCTTCTTGGTCACTGAGGGACTGAACAAAATAGAAACTAAATATGATGAAGTGGTATATTGGCAGCCTGAAAATAGACAGCTCCAAATGCAGCACAGCTCATCTTCATCCTAATCCTGAAACATAATTACACCACACTGCTCATTAACTGTCTCCAGACAAGTATGTTCAAAAGTACTCACCTACCACAGACTTCTTAGTGTTCCCAGGCACTGTCTTACACCTCCCTTAACATAAAAAGCCTTTAGATCACCACATCATAGACAAATTGCTGCTTTAAACACTGCTCCATGCAGCTCTCTACAACCCCTGAGAGCACAGACAGCAGAGAACATAGTGAAACATGCAACAAATCCCCAATGTAGAACTGTAGCAAAACTGAGATTGCCTTGAATCCACCAAGCCTCACATGAATAATTTTTCAGACACATCTGACTTCCCCACTGCATTACCAGCACTGTACCATGACTCCTCTCAACTGCTCCTCCATCCTTTGACTTGTTCTTATAGACACTGTCAGCTCTGCCCTGGACCAACACACGAGATTACACTGCTTTAGTTCAAAAATCCGACCATTTCCCACCACACAAAAATAACTCGGGCAGCTTTGTGCTGGTTATCTGTTCTCTTCCCCCTGGCTGTCCTGAGATAAGGACCCTGGTAAGTGGTAATTAAGTCACATGCATTTTCCAGCACTCAGATGCCAGCACAGGCCCATGCTAAAAAAGCACAGGTAAACAAATACAGAAAAGGATGTGTGTGTGTGTGTGTGTGTGTGTGTGTGTGTGTGTGTGTGTGTGTGTGTGTGTGGAGGTCTTGAGGGCAGCTGGGAGAGGTGAGGGAAGCTCTTTGGACCTGTATGGGTTAAAGAGGAAATGTTATGGTTAAGAATTCCTAACCACCCTCCAGAGACCTCTGGTTTACATTAATTATTCTGTTGCCTTGAGCACTCAGGGCCTCCTGTGAGCTTCTATCTATAAGTACCCAACTCCTCCTCCTACTCACCTCCAAATGAATCCTTTCAACGTGCTTGATCAACCCCCTCAGTGCAGCAAGGGAACTGCCCAGTCAAAGCTCTTTAATCATACCAAAATGGGAAGGGCAACAATCCAGAACTCCTTTCAGCTCTCCAGCAGGTCCCAGGGAGGCAGAGGACTGCCAGGGATGGAGGGACCTGTTCCACAGTGCCCAGCCTCCCTCAAATCCCACTGAACTCTGCTCCCAAGACCAGCTGTGGAGTGAGCAAGACCCAGGACAGACCAGCAGTCCTTCCCTCACCTACATAACCCATTTCTCTTCCCAACAATGGCATGTGGCAAGTGTATTTTTTTATTTTTGAGAGGCTGATCCAATTCAGCCACTGCATCAGAGCTCCATCCAGGCACCCTGCAGGGCAATGGCAGAGTAGAATTGGATGCACCAGGAGGTTCTGCACACCTGGAAAAAGGCTCTGGTACTGCTCATCCCCTGTGACTTTTTGAGCAATGCCCATTGTGCACCCACACACTTCACCCCAAAGTGACAGGGACAGAAAGCTGAAGGTGTCCTGTCACACCAGAGAGCAAAGAGCAGCAGAGAAACAGGCCTGACCAGAGGAAAAAAGCAGCAGCTCTGAAGAACAGTGCTGTGCTTCCACTCCCATATCCCTGTTCTAACCCCTGAAACACCCTTCCCTTCCACAAGCAGGAAAATTGATCTAAGCCACTTCTCGCCCTCTCTCCCTCCCCTGAAAATTCCCCATCATCCTGCCCACGGCATCAGCTCCAGATAATTCACTGGGACTTACCCCTGGCAAAGTCTTCTGTTCATGCAGTGCTGTCTGGGCTTTGATGGCAGAGTCTCTGGCACAGTATGTGAGGAATGCACAACCTGCAGCAGATACAGCGAGTGTCAAGTTAGACAGGCACTTGCAGATGAACATCAACACAAATGTTACATAATTTGGATGTGTCTAAAGCTTCAGGGGAAAGAAAAGACAAACAACGTTAAAGGACTTGCAGGCCACATCTAAAGTCTGTTAAGAGCTGCAAAAGGGTCCCAGTGAATCAACGGGGCTTGACACAGGTGCTGAACAAGGTGAGACACAATGGGAGAGCAAAAGGAAAGCTGATCTTGGCTGTGGCAGAAACAGTCCCAAACACAGGGATCATGACAGAGGCAAGGACCAGCATGAGTACTGATTAAAAACAGAAAAGAAACAAGGAAAGAAGAAAAGTATCTGAGATTTTAGGCTTATACAAAAGCTTCATGATCCAGATTCACAGATCAGGGAAAGCTCCAGCAGGAGACCTGGCCCTGTGTGCTGTCTGATGCACACAAACACACACCAACGTGTACACAGGCATGACAAGGGCAATACAGAGCCCAGCAGAGCATCAGACATTCTGCAAGGCCCAACTTAAGAAGCCAGATAAAAAGCACAGAGAAAAGGCCAGATCCTGACATTCTGAGTCAAGATATGACTCAACATCTCAGCCGAATGCTGGAGCCAAGGGAGGAGGGGAGGAGTTGTAGCCCCTCCAGGAAGAAGAGGGATCATCTTTGGGTGCTCTGATGCTAAGAATAAGCAAAGGAAAAATCTGGCTGGTTATCAAGAAACATTTCCTAGCAGAAAGAGATTTAGACTGTGGAATGATCTCCCCAGGGAAGTGCCTGGAGCTCTGTCACTTGAGTTGTTTCAGATGAGGGTAGGCAAAGCACTGGAGAATAGACTCAGAATATATCTGACCCCCTCACTCATCCCCCTGCTATCCACAGTGGCATTTCACATTCCAAGCAAAGGCAGGACGAGTCCCTCTGGCTTGCTGATGAATATCCCTGTCTACACTGCTGTGCTGGGGCTGCAGATGCATTGTTATGGCCAGAGAGGCCCATTTTTCTGCCTCCACATTCTTGTGTCTGGCTTGGGGTACTCCAAAGCTGCTTCAGCTCTCCATGGATCCAAAGGTGGGTGCAGGGGCTGTCCGGACCTCTCTCCTTTACCCCAGTGTGACTCCTGGGTGCACAAGACCCTTAGGCCAGGCAGAAGCCAGCTCCTCAGAACAATCTCAACCACAGCAACATATTTACCCTGTTCTTCCAGCCCAACTCCAAGAAGTTGCTGCAGGTAAGCACATCACATCTGTCCTCACACCTCTTGCTAGGGGGAAAAAAACCTTCCATAAACAGCACACAAGCATTAGATATCTCTAAGAGGTCATTAAAGCTCCTTATTGCCCAGGTTTTGAACCAAGAATGCTGCACCAAAGTCAAACGTGGGACCAACAGGTAATTTAATAAATACAGTGAGGCTGGGAAGAATGCAGGTAAAGTTCACTGCTTGTGGCAAAGGCAGCTGCCTCTGTTGTGGTGGGGAAGCTCCCCTCAGCTTTCACTCTCCCCCATGGACTGCTCTGACATCAAGCCTCAAAAGCAGCTCTATAACCAGACAGATCAGACTCTATAACCTCTATAATCTATTTCTAACAGATTTGAAGGCCTGATCACCAAAGCCTCAAACACACACAGCCAATTCCACCTGCTGCTCCAGTCTGCTACTTTGCAAGTCATACAAGACTCATTCTAAGATAATCTGGGCCAGGTTTAGCTCACAAAACTCTGAAGTCAGCAGCTGGGAATAAGCAATTTATTCCACTGAAAGCTTCAATGCACTGGTACTATGCCCACGTGCAGTGAAGGCACCAGCCTTGCCTCAGGAGCATCAGGCATCAACCTAAGAAAACTCAGGATAGGAGCAGAGTTATGTCTACATGAAGCAGGCAAACCCCATCCTTGAGTCCCATATTGCAGTGCTCAGGAATGTTAAAACTGAGGCAAAGCACACTGTCAGGCTCAAAAACCCCAGTCCATGGGAGGACAAGCTACAAATGAGAACTGGACAAAGACACACCATTTAGTGGGGATAAAGGAGAGACACTCCTCACACAAGGAGGTACTGTTACCATGGCAGATCAGGGCCGTGTAAAGGCCAGCAACACCTACATCCACCAGCACCAATGTAAAAAAGTGCCATGAATCCCCTCCCTAGAGTCCTCTGGTCCTTCTCTTCCCTACAGCAAAGGCAATATCACTGGTCATCTTTTAGCAGCTCAGGTACCACGAGGCAGCAGCTTCCAGAGACAGAAACATCCCATAGCTGTGGAGCCTGAAGATGCCTCACTCCAACCCAAGGGCAATCCCCACTGCTGCTCTGCTGTACAAGGATGTGGTATTTGCTCAGCAGAAGCCACTTGTGCTCCTCTTCACTCAAGCATGAAGCAGCACTCAAGCAGCCTCTAAGGTCCTGCCTGGACTGGAGCTACAGGTACAGGACAGCCTGGTCCACTGCTCTGACCCCCAGCTCTTCGTGTCTCTAAGCTTTGAGGTTTGAGGACATTCCTCTCATTCTTACTTCCCCAGCAGCAGGAACCTGGGAAGATGTACTGGCTCTGGAAAGGAGGGAGCTAAAGATGTCAGCTATGTCTTTTGGAAAATATGATTACTGCCTTCCACAACCAGGTGTTTTGGAGGTAGAGTGCAGTAGTCAATTCCATTCTCTTCGCAAAGTCCTGGTCAGTCCTACAGGAAAAGGTTTGGCAGAAACACTGTGCTCTAATAATAATTGTGTGAACAAATATTTGGGGAAAATAAACTTCCTTCCTGAAGAGCTGTTATCTCTTGCACACTAAATCTGCAGCTACTCCTGGGATGCTGTGACATGATTCTGCTCACCATGTCTTTCATGGGTTCTTTGGGCTTCTAAAAACTTTGAGCTTGACACAGGCACCCAAGGATCTGCTCAAGAGTGAAGACATGTCCACAAAAGTGCAGAGGGGCCTGTCACTCTCACTAGGTTTTCTCACTTCCACATTTCCTGCTTTAGTTAACAGCAACCTCAGACAGACAGGCCCAGGCCCCTCTGGGCACTTCTCACACCAAGTCAGCTATGCCTGCTGAGACACAGGACGTGGTGTTACAAAGTGCTCAGGGTGCTAAGAAGCGTCAGCCTGGAAGGTCCCAGGCACCCAGGCAGTGCCAATGACCCATTCCCAGCACAGGGATGCAGGACAGCACCCAGAGCACTGCCTGTAAAGCCAGCCCACCATCATGCTGCCAAAGATCCCTCTATGGCCCATCAGCATCAGTGGTACCACGCTACTTCCATGGGCTCCAGGAGGGTTTCCAGCTCCCTGAAAGCAGAACTCAGCCTAGTTCCACTGGCAAGAGACTGCATTAAAAATATATATATTCTGTGCCTGATCCTCCCTACAAACTACACATTGACTCTGGAATTTACAGTCCCTTCAGATCCTAAATATTACTCCACACATCAGCAGTCTTAAGCCTTGAGCAAGAAAAGGCTGCTGGTTTGCAGGAGGGAGGGATCTCTAGATTCTGCTTAGCATCAGAAATCACATTAAATACTTCAGCAGGGGAAGCATGGAGTCAGTGGGGAGCTAATCTACAAGCTTGCAGAAGCTGAGTCAAAACTGGGCTGCCAGGGAGGCAAATTGGGCTGAGGGTGTTGTTGTATCCTTGCCCTCTGGAAAAGCCACCTATCTGTCCACAGGCCTGTGACAGGGCTGCTCCTGCCCCTGCAGTTCAGTTTGGCATCTCACACTCCTTAATCGCTCCACTTTCCCTACCATGAGCACTCCTAGGAAACCCATCCAGTTGACACTTGTGAAGGAACTGCCTTCTGTCTAATCCTGGAACACAAGGCCAAAAATTTCCACTTGATTCTCCCCACTCAGCCTCCCCTGACCCTTTCCAAAAGCCTGTTCAAACACCTCCCCACTCTTCCCATGAAAATATTAGCTTTGAGACAAACACTGCCATTAACATGCAAATGTATCTGTGATTAACATAAATAGAAAAACTGCCTCATGAATAATATTAGGCTGGAACAGTATCAGCTACCAGTAGCCAGGTTGCTGAGACATGACTAGTCAGGTACTAACAAAACCATTTCATAGCAGAGCTCACATTTCAAGATCTCTAAGATTCTCCTCTGCCTCCACTGAATTCATCCATTCCCAGCACCCATATAGGACCAGCTCTTGGACACTGCAGCCCACCTCACATCCTCCAGCCCCTGGCAGGCCTTTTCTACCCTTTCTTCCTCCCTGGAGGAGGGGAGAAGAGGGGGCTGCTCAGCTCCAGGTCAAGCGGCAAGGGAACACAAGAGGACACGCTGGGCTTCACCAGCAGTGCTGGCTTCTCACACAACCACTTCCTCCCCTTTGGGGACAGAAAGGGAAAAAAGCAGATGGAAGCTGCATGTGAGCTGTCAATTGGATCTCACTGCAGATTAGGAACACGGGGAGAGAAAACTGAGTCTGCTGTTAGAACTGCCCCAGAAAGGTGGCTTCTGTACAGTGCAGGAATGAGCTTGCAGCTGAAGTGTCCCCTGCTCAGGGGCTGTGACAGGCTCCAGGCCACTGCAGGTCCTGGGTCAGGCCTGGCACCCTCCAGGCCTGCTGATGCCAGCAGCAGCTCCTCACCAGGATGGCCTTCCTGCATGGAGCACAAGGCACTGCAGCCAAACCTGGTAAACGAGAGTGATCAGGCATCAGGGTGGGCTGGATTGTGAATCTCATTCCCTCGCTGCACGCTAAACCCCCACACACTTCCTTGTGAAGCGATGACTTCTTTGGAGAGGCTGTTCCTAAAACAGGCTGAGGATCTACATGCAAACTCATGCCACCAGGGAAGGAATCCCAGCCTCTCACTTTGTACAAAACAGGACGGGGAGGGGCAGAGGGAACTGAAGGGGTGTGGAAACAACCCCACAATAACCACCAGAGAACCTGGCATCTCAACAACCTCTTCTGGACAGAACAACTCCTGACCAACAACACCCACATCCACTCAAAAAAAAAGGGTTTTTTTCAACCAAAAGGATGTATTTATTTTGCTGCAGAAATCCTGCTTTTAGCAGTAAGTTAATATCACACACACCTGGCTAATACCACTGCTGCCCCCTCTGATTTCCATACCTAAGCAGATCCCTAGAATTTGTCTCCTGTGTGGAAGCTGACTTCAGACCACACAGTCTATATTTAAGATGTCAACTGGAATTAAATGTGCAACTGCCTCTCGCCTTGGGCCCATTCTCCTCCTTGCTGGGTTTGAAACCTTGCAACTCACCATCCCCTGGCAGCAGGTTTGGATGCAGTTCCTTGCACACAGAGACACAAGCACATGGCATTCTCGTTTTCCACTCACAACCAGACACACTTCTTCAGATAAATTCATGCCAGCCCAGCCCCCACAGGCTTAAATGAGAAAGTGTTTTCCTTTTGTGCTGGAGTTAGATTTGGCCTTTTGTTTGAAAATACACTTGTTTTTCTCTTGTCCTCTTCCCTCTCTGTTCAGTCTAGAATGGTTCACGTTGCCAAGGCACTCGATTTTTCCTACCCTTCCTCCTAAATCTGAGGCATCAGGACTGAGCGTGGCACGCTCCCTCCAGCCTGCACCAACACATGGCCCCATCACAGATCATTTTAGGGCACAGCAGCCCAGGCTGAGCACCGACAGCTTTCAGGGTACTCCCTGTCGGTTACCTGCAGGTTGTTCTACCTGTGCCAGGGAGCGTGGCTGCCATCACCCTCTCGGATCTCACAGCAAACAACTCCGTGAGTTCCCTTCCTGGCTGGAGCCGCGCTGGTCACAAGATCCCAAACACCTGCTGGGGTGGGGTAGAGCCGCTCCGCCGAAAGGAGCTGCCACGCCGAACGCGACAGCTCTTCGGTATAAAAACACAACAATAAGCGAGGCTAAAGGAGCCTCCTCAAACTTTTCAGCACCCACTAAAGGCCCTTCAGCAAAGGAAGACCCCTCATCTCCCCATGTACCATCGCGAAGGCCCCTCACCTACCCCAAATGCCACTGACAGCAGCACGTTCGCGGCCAATATTCTTTGTTGCACGGATTTTAAAACCGCAGCGCCGAACCCTCGCCCGGGGTCAGTGTGAGCCCCCTTGGGGGATGGCCAGCAGCCCAGCGAGGGTCCCGCTGCGGCCCCCGCGCTCGGCAGCAGCCTCGGCCCGGCCCACGCTGTCCATCGACGCCTTTGTCACCGCACCCCACGCGGGGCGACAGGCCCGGGGCTGCCGGCGGGGCGCGGGCCGCGGCCGGGGGGCTCCGCGGGGCTCCGCCGCGGGGATGCCGGACCCTGCCCGTGGGCGCTGGGGATGCGGACGCGTTCCCGGGAAGCGGATCGGGGGCAGCCAGCCCCCGCTGAGGGATGCGGGGGGTGTGGGAGAACAGCACATCGCGGTGGGTCACGCGTGGACCGAGCCGGGGCCCGCCGCCCCTTTGTGCGCGCCGCGCCGGGCTCACCTTTGTGCATGCCGGTGTAGCGGTCCTTGAGCACGGTGAGCTCGTAGATCTTGCCGAACTGCTCGAAGAGCGGCTTGAGGTCCTTCTCCTCCAGGTTGCGCGGGATCTGCCCCACGAAGAGCTTGATGGCATCCAGGTCCTTCATGCTGTCGGGCTGCGCCGGGGGCTCCGCGCCGCCGCTGCTGCTCATGGGGGAGGCTCGGCGCGGCGGCGGCGGAGGCGGCTGCGGCGCTGGCGGGAGCGGCGGCGGCTGCCTCCTCGCCTCGCCCTCGGTGAGTCTGGCCATGCCCCNGGAACGGCCCCGCCGCCAGCGCCGCCGCCGCGGCGCCACAAAGAGCCGCGCCACAGCGCCCCCTGCAGGGCCCCGCGCCGCGGCCCCTCAGGAACGGGGGGCAGCGGGGAGGGCACCGGAGACCCCCGGGAGCGGCCTGGGAGCGGCCCGGGAGGGTCACCCGGGACCGGCTGGCTGGGTTAGACGGTGGTGAAGGCGGCGAGGCCCATCCCCGCGGGCGAGGGAAGAGCTGTGTTTGTAGGGCCCAGGAGTGCGGAGGGCCCTGGGAGCAGGGGAGAGCTCTGAGCACCCACGAAGGCAGAGCCGCTCCACATCCGTGTCAGTAATTAGCATTCGCCCCATTTTTCTCCGTGCCTCAGCACCAGGGTCTGGAGGCAAAGAGATTATTTAAAGCAGAAGATTTTGTAACGCAGCCGTGACCCAGCGGCGAGCACAGCCACGAGCACCAGGGCTGGAGGGGGCTTAGCTGGAAGGGGAAGTCATACATGGCCCCAGGTGTACAACCCCGGGCAGCCCTCTCTGCCCCTGCCTTTCTAGGGAAAGCCTCCTTTCTTCCCAGCAGCTCAGCTCCCTCCTCACTGGGGCATGGGGGCGGTATCCCCAGCCCGGTGCTGTGTCAGACCGTGCCAGATGGTCAGGAGCTGGTTGTGTATCCATGTTGAAGCAGCCATTATTGCTAACGGGATCAGCTCTCCCTCCCCTTGTGAGGCTCTGGATTGCTCTCCCACTGGCTTCTCCAGCTCTGGCAGATGCCGTGAGGCAACGAGGGGATGTCAGCGCTCCAAGCAGCGCGGCCCAGGTGGCCCCGGGCTGTGTCACCTCTCTGCCCCACCTCTGTCACGCCAGGGTGACGCTGAGGCACAGCACGGCCGAAGCTCCACCGGGAGCAGCTGCGCTGCAGGGATGCAGCCCAGCCCTGCTCCGCCGCCCACAGCCACACGCTGCCTGCGTCTCCTACGGAGCACTCCCTCTGCAGCGTGCACGGCTTTTGTCGTCACACCACACATTTCAGCCTGTCATGCTGCCCCAGTGTCCCTGAAGATGAATACACTCCTGCGCCCTCGTGCTGGGAGGAGGGAGGGGGTGTCGGCTGGGTTGTTTGCGGAGAGAGCTGTGGCAGAGTCAGGTGCTCAGCTCCACTGAGCATGCCAGGCCTGTGCCTGTGAAAGGGACCGTGGTGCAGGCACAGCCTGGCCTTGCTTCCCCTTGCGTAGTCTCCGCTGAGAGCTTTCGCCATCCCCCTTTTCTCCTGCCCTGGATTCGGCGGAGGGAGGGCAGCAGTGAGTGGAGGGGTGACCCTAGTGCACGACACAACCAGGGCAGCTCTGTGCTCCCACTGCAGCCCAATTCAGCATTCTCTTGCCTGGTCCCCAAGTCCCATCCTTCCTCCTACCCTTTCCCCACAGTGCCCCACGTGCCAGAGCCTCAAACCCTCCCCTGATCTCTCAGGCGTGATTTTACCTAGGCCCCTGCACCAGGAGATGCGTGCAGCAGGTCTCAGGAAAAGGCAGGTTAGGAAAATGGGGCGGTGTGTTACCAGGGGAAGAAGAGGGGTCCCAATCCTACAGAGCAGAGAGAAAAACGAATACGGGTCGTGTATGAGTACCCACCTGGCTCCCAGGCTGAAGCCATGGCAAGAATGAGAGAGGCCCCTGCAGAGCCAGAGGGATTGGGGATTCCTCTTCACTCTCGTGCTCAGCAGAGCTACAGTCCTGTGCCCTGCTCTCTGCAGCACTGGCTTTTGTGCCCAGCTGTGTGTGGAGCTGCCAGAACACTCACTGAGGGCCAGCAAGAGCCTGCAATTTGCATCCAGGCTTTTCATGGAAATGGACTCACAAAGGCCTGCAGCTTTCTGCAGCCTGATCTGAACCCAGGGATGCTGCAAGGTGTCTCAAGGCTGGAGAGCTGTCTTGTGTTTGATGGTGTTACCACTCCTAAAATTCACCCTAACCCCCCCCAGGATCTCCCCACACCGGTCAAACTTTCTGTTGACATATCTTGCAGAGACTGCCAGGGTTCTGCCATCTATTTGGAAGCCACAGATGCATCAGCTGGGAAGCCCATGGCAAGTCAAGCTGTTCTCATTTTTAACAGCTGCAAGCAGAAAAGGCAATATTTAAAACAAGAAAGCTTTATGGCAACAGCAGCAATCCTCACCTTGGATGAATCACACCTAAGCAAGTAAAGTTTTCAGGCACCTTTGCATGCCTAGCCTGCTTTTTCACATCAGCTGTTGCAGCAAAAGCTGCTCTAGGCTTTGTTGCAGCTCAAGGGACCCAGTGCCTCGGGTAGAAAATGTCTATTTGGAAGGAAAGATAAATCCAATCTCTTTTGGAGTCAACGAATGGACATACTAAAACCACCCCAACTGCAGTAAAGAACAACAGACGTGAAAATACTGCTGGTAAATGAAAAACAGAACAGCTGTCAATCAGCACCTGGGGTTTCCAGAGCCAGACACAGAATTACAATCCAGAGTAACAGGATTAAGGGGAAGATAAAAGGAATCTTAGCACAAAGACAGAGAAGAAGGGAAATGTCAAGTCACCTGTGCAGATGAAGAGCAAACATGTTGCATCTGTCATGGAGGAGTCTACACAAGAGTGCTAGAAGGAGCACAGCACAGCTCAGATGCACAATTCCCAGAGGGTGAGGGAACAGATTTTGCCCAAACCTGAGATGCTGCTTCAAAAAAAAGAACTGTTAGAAGAAAACTACATGGTATGCCCAAAAAGTTTCTCTTTTGCAGAGAGACATTTGCTAGCAAAAAACACCCAAAATATTTTCCTTACACACATCTAGACTTGCCTGGCTTCTTGTGGCATATGAGTATTTGTATTTAGATGGGGCAGCTTAAGATGAAAGGTGAAGAGGTCCAGTCCAATGGCCCAAACGTGAGAAAGGCTCAAACAAAGGGTGCAGGAACAGCCAGGTACATTTTGCCTTAGGAGTGCCTGCCCAGTCCTTCCAGCTCCTAAAGGCACTGAAGAATGGAGAAAATACAAGCTAGAGCTCTGAATTTCCACATCACCTAGGAGACACCATTTAAGGCAGAAAATCCTTACCACAGCCCAGGAAAAAAAAAAAAAAGAGAGAGAGAGAGATAGGGAAAAAATAAAAAGTGGATCCTTTAAAACAGCTTGCCTTCCTTACTGGTTCCCCAGGCAGAAGAGCCAAAGGACTAGGTAAGACAGTCCTGGCAGAGAATATCCAAGCAATAAGACACTATCTCAGGGAGATATTCCTGTAATGTGATTGCTTCTGGTCTGCTGTAAAAGATTCTGCAGCCAGACTGCCAGCCTACGAGAAAAATATCCTGTGTAAAAGGATATAATTTGCCATCAGCTTTTATCTTCTCTTGTCCACCAAGACCTTGCTGTTTACCTTTCACTGAATATCTGTTTTACCAACCAATTCAGAATTAGGGAGTTTTAACATTTTAACTTTGCAGGAACCCAAAAATTAACTAAGTTTTAAGGCTTGTGGATTTTTTGACCCAAGTTGCCACAGTGGGTGAATTGGAAGTTACCATCACAGATTCCAGATATCTTCGTGACCAAGAGCAGCTGTTCTTTGAGGATTGATTTCAAAAACAAAACAAAACCCAAATAAACAAACAAAAAAAAACCACCTTGTGGAAGAAGTTTGGGTTGTGTGCAAACTGTCTCTTCCAATGCTTGAAAGCAAGCTGGTCAGGAAACAACGGCCCACAGCCGTCCTTTCCCAAACAATGAGAGGCAACTCCTCAGCTCTACAATCATGCAATATTCAGTTGAGCTGATTGAGTTCAGTTTGGACCTGGTTTTAACCAGCAAAGATATTAAGCTCTGCTGATTTGATCTGGCTTCTCCCTCTGTTCCCCAAACACTCCTGGAGCACAGAGATTGTTGTTTCTGTCACATGCTTTCATCTGGGTACCCCTTAAAAAGAAAAGGACTGAGCATTCCTAGCATCTTGGGGTCATCCCTACAGCATCTGCTTCTCACTCATCTCTTTCTTTTTGGTAAATTCTCTATCTTCCTGTTACTCCCCACTACACTGTATTAAGATATTACATTAAAAATATTCCACAGGAATAAGCCCAAAACATGAGCAACCTGGCTTCAGGACACAACCTAGTTGTCCTCCTGTTCTCACTTATTTGAGAGAAAGAAATGTGGCACCTGAACAAAGCAGAGAGGATCAGAGGAGAATGTGGCAATCACCAGACCTACTCATCTCCACCCCTGCTCCCAGCAGCTACACCACTGAGCCCTTCAAATATTTTTCAGAAGTTTTATGAGGATTTCTTCTCTCCTGCTATCCCAAGTGAAAGGCTAATGCAGCAGTGACAAATCCAGCCTCTAGAAAAGCACATTTTTCCACTCAGGACTCCACCCCACATCTTCCACACATCCCCGACCTGTTCCAGCTCCAGCAGCTCCAAAGAGCAAGGCCCTTTGTACCTCCTACTTCACCAAGGTGCTGTAAGTGTCAGATATATTTAAGAGAATGAAGCATTCAGATACTATGGAAACCAGGGCAAGAGAAAAACCAAAAATAGATGGAAGACGCAAGCTGTTGTAAGGTCTGGAAAAGCCTTGCTGAGGAGGGCTGTGCTTGCTGCAGCTCATTGCAGAGTGGGATCCATTTAGAGCTCAAGCATAAAATATCCAATCTTTCTGTAGTTTGGCATTTTTCTCTGCCACAGGGAAAGGGATATTCTTTAACTTCCCCTCTATTTAACAGGCCTCCTAATTACCAGTTCCTTTGAATGATTCATATTCTGGTGTGCCCTTCCCATGACCTGGAGTAGACTGCTGCCTGACTGCTTCTGTAGAGCAGGAGTATTTGGGAACACACCATAAGAAAAAAACAGCACAGAGCACTCTCCTGAAAGGGAAATCCAGCAGCAACCTACAGAGAAGGGTGCCTGGAACTAAGAGTTTGTCTGCCTCTCCTTTTAATAATCCTTTAAATAATCCTTTTAACACCTCTGTTGTGCCTATTCAACCTCTACAGACAAACCAGTTGCTAAAGTAGAATACCTTCAGTCAAAAAACCCAGAATGGCATGTGGAGGAAACACAGAGGATGCCAGCATGAGGAGTACAAACCATCTGAGTCAAAGATGGTCAACCAAATGGAAGTCAGTAACAGCACTTCAGCATCCCTATCAAGAACTACTCAGTGCTACCACAGAAGCACCATCTGAGAATAGAAGCTCAAATTGCCTTTCACGAGTCCCACAGTCCCTTATGGGCTGTTCTGTAGTCCAAATTCCCATGCACGTGAGCTGGGAAGAAATTCCAGGAGAACTTTACTCCTCACAGCAGTTAAGACACCATCCTTTGAACTGCCCAAAGGAAGTAATGCCAGCTCTTGGTCTGTTAAAAAAAAAAAAAAACAAAAAAAAACCACCAAAACAACCAACACCTTGCTAACAAGAAACCACTAGTGTGGCTTAAACAATAAAGAAGAATTGGTTTCTTTTTAGAGTCAGCAGAGATAAGGTCCTTGTGTCCTGTCCCTCTCCCTTACAAAACAGACACTGTAGCAAAATTGCTGCATGGGTTTCCAGTCAGGTATTGTCAGCTTGCTCCTTCTGGGTTTGTTAAGAATCCCATCCTAGAACTGGAGGCCCAAGGTTTATCAGGGGTCAAGAACTCTCTAGAAAAACAGCAGAGACAGCATTTAAATTGAAAAACATTTCTTCGTGATCTCTGTTTTAACTGACAGATCTTCTGTCTTACATTGTGGGTGTGCTTTTTCCCACCTGGAAGGAGTCCACAATGCTCCTTTCCCTCTCTCCTCCCAATGGCACAGAAAAGCTCGGGGCTTTGTTTCCCATTTCCATTACAGAATACACAGTTCCCCGTAAGAGAGTAATTTATACTTGTAATTTCTCAGAAAGAAATTAATTTCTGGAATGAAAACCATGCTTAGTCATGCAATAGGTTGGACTTGATGATCTCAGAGGTCTCTTCCAACCTAATTGATTCTGTGAAGCTGAAACAAATTCATCTGCCCTCACACAAACATCTATAGCAAGGACCAAAGGGCTCCTCAAGAAACCCCACATTGACTCAATCTTTGCTAGGCACAACCCACAGGACAGGTGAAAAGAATCCAGGGCCTGTGAAATTCCAAGCAAGTTGGCAAGTCACTGTTAAAAGGCCTAAGTTAAGTGTGGCTCATTGGCTGAAAAGCTCTAGAGAAAGATGTGTCTGTCCTTCTCCATCTGCCTTTGCCTGCACCACACACTCAGGTAGTGCTGCTCTGATGGGACACTCAAGTTATAAAGTGCCAGGACATCACACCATCAGACACTTGCCAAAAGAACAAGGGAACACCTAACAGCAGCATTAGAGCATCTTGGTAAGGATTCAGAAGGTTCTTAACCTTTCTGTCCCCAGCTGCAGGGAAGGAGAGATGGATTTACTTCTGGGATGTTCTCCCTGCCAAGCACAGCTCCACCATTACAGATTAGGGACAAACACACCAAATGTCACCTTTTAGACAGAGGCGTGACCGGTACAAAACCACAAATTTGTCAGCAAGCAAGGGGACACAAGGAAACATCAGGGCTGGTGTTTTCAGCCTCTCCTCCTCCACCATGCAGCTCTGCCCCTGCCAAAGGCCAGAGAAGGGACTGGTGATCAAACAGTCCTGCACAGCAGCTCCCTGCACTGCTCTGAGCTGTCCTGCCAAGCCCCAGGTCCCACTGGAGGCTCACACTCATCCTTTGTGCCTTTCTTCAGCCATCCAGGCTGAGAAAGCACCGAGCCCTGCAGTGAGGTTTGCTCAGCTCCCAGTCCCTCAGCGTGGCATGCAGAGGTCTCCAATGGAAAACCTCTCTAAGCTGGAGTGGGGTGGCTGCCACAGCCCAAGTTTCCATCCAGGGAAGGCAGTTGGACCTTCTCCCTCTGTGCTTTCACACCACCCTCCCTGTCAGTGGAGAACTCTCTGATGTCCACAAGGACCTTCCCTTCAAAGCAGGGCACTGACATCATTACAGGTTGGACTTGGTGATCTCAGAGGTCTTTTCCAGCCTCGTTAATTCTGTAATTCTGTGACAATAACACAACAGAGCCTGTGTTAAACCCAGCCCTGCAACCCTTCAGCCTCTGGGGTTTTTCTCTGTGTGCCAGAGGGCTGTGATGGGACAGGGGGCACCCCAGCTCCAAAAATGCTCTGTTACAGGCAGAGGAGGTAGAGAGGAGAGCTGTGTAGGGAGAACAGTGATGATACATTTCTAGAGCAACTCTTTGCTCTCCATCACTGGAATACACCCTCCTCTTCACTGCCTATCCCAGCAGTTCTTCTGTCACCTTCCAAGGGCTGGCCTTTGGTTTTAACCTTTTCTCTTAGAAGACATTTCTTTCTTTTCTAGAAAGACACATCACCACTTTGAACAGCCTGGTCAGAGGAGCCAGGACCTCGGCATCCTCCTGGGTACCTCAGCATCCACCCAGCACCTCGGGGTCCTCCAGGGTACCTCGGCATCCCCAGGCACCTCAGCATCCTCCCAGCACGTCAGGGTCCTCCTGGGTACCTCAGCATCCTCCTGGCACCTCGGCATCCTCCCAGCACCTCGGGGTCCTCCAGGGTACCTCGGCATCCCCAGGCACCTCAGCATCCTCCCAGCACGTCAGGGTCCTCCTGGGTACCTCAGCATCCTCCTGGCACCTCGGCATCCTCCCAGCACCTCGGGGTCCTCCTGGGTACCTCGGCATCCCCCTGGCACCTCGGCATCCTCCTGGCACCTTGGGGTCCTCCTGGCACTTCAGCATCCCCAGGCACCTCGGCATCCTCCCGGCACCTCGGCATCCCCAGCACCAGCCCCAGAGACCCGCGGACAGGCAGCCACGTGTCCCCGCTGCCGGCAGGGAAGCGGAGAAGGAAGAGGAGCCCTGGAACGTACGGAAGGGGGATGCCGAGGCCACACCTGCCCCGCCCGTACCTGTGCGAGGGCCGAGCCCCGGGGCCGTGCCCCGCCTGCACCGGGCCGGGAGCGGTCCCCAGGGCGGGACAGCGGCTGAGCCGCGCCGGGGCTGGCACCGGGAGATGCTCCCGCGGCCCCGGGACCTGCGGGCAGGGCTGCCCCGTGTCACCGCCCCGTGTCACCGCGGGGACACCGCACACCCCCCCACGCCGCCGGGTCTGGAAGGGTCTCAAGAAGGAGAAGCCCTCGGGCCCTCAGCACCAGGATGAGCACGTCCAGCTCTCCCCTTCTGCCACGCCGAGGTCACTTCGCCACTCCGCACCTCCGACCACGACTTGGACAAACTCATGCTCAGGGAACAGATCTCTTGCAATGCTTGTGATTTGAATAAATAGTTTAGTGTTCAAATAGGCATTGGGTAAGGACAGAGGCAGAACAATCTCCATGAGCACACAGTGCTGGCTGCTGAGGTAACCAGTTTTTCACAGTACCAAAGGTGTTTTGCATAGAAACTTTTAATTGCTTCACATGAGCACAAACCTTTAGAATAAAAAGGAATTTGCTCACCTCAAGGTGCTGGAATCATGCTTGGAGTAAACGTCTTCTGTCATACTATTTTACTTTTGACTAGACAGGATGAAGCTTTTAAAAACATAGATTTTCTCCCATTTTGTAGAGGTGTCTATTCCTCCAAATAATGCAAGGAGATTCCATTTTTTGAGCAAATAGTTCTCTGACAAATCTATCCATCAAACCTATTCACTTGGTTTATTTTCCAAGGGGAAAAAGGGACAAACAAATTTTAAAAAAAGTCAAAATACTTAAATATTATTACAGTTATAGTCCTAAAATATGTAAATCAACTGCATTGAATTTTCTATTAGCTTTTAAATATTCACCTCAATATACATTTGTTCTTCAGGGCACACAAGAGATAAATAATTGAGTTAACATTGCTAGATAAATCAAATCTTTTTCCTGAGCTGCATATATTCCAGATTATAACCTTGAAGTTGCTATGCAGCAACTACAAATGGCAACTAAACAGATCAAAGTGAGCAAGCAGGAGTCCACACTCAAGCACCCAGAGGCCCAATTTTCTGAGACATCCAGGAGCAGCCCCAGCATTTCAGATTGGTGAATCAAGACCAAATAAAATAAAACCTCTGAAATGTAAAACCCAGCTTAAACACGGGGTGCAAGAGCAGCCTGGGATTTGGGCTTGGGCCATGAACAATGTAAGGGCACGAGATTTAAAACAAACAAAACACCCTCAAAACCAAGCCCCACAGCAATTTTGGGTATAGCTGTGGTTTTGAATGTCTAAATAGATTGTGGTGACTTTCAGCCACAGATAGTGGGAGACCTAATTCTATTCTGGCTTCAGGATTTTCTCTGCACTGAGTAGGAGTGGAGTTCATATTGCACAGCATTACTTCTCTCCCAACAATAAACCAACCCCTCTCCTTTGAGAGATGAACTACAATAATCCAAATTATTCCCATACAATTCCCAATAGTGCCCATGCAGGTGGAAGTGGACAGAAGGAATTAACAGCTTCAATTAAACCCTGCTGGAAAACCAGTTCTTTGTGAGCTGCAGACTCTGACAGCACCAGGACAACAGGTGATAACAAGTCAGATAAATAGCAAAGAAAATAGTTGTCTAGCTAGGAGTATCAACTGCTAGCCACTTGTGTGTATGTGGATACAATGCTTTCCATGTTCTTCCCTACCAGCCAGGCAAACTCCTCAAAAAAAAGAGGATAGGTAAAAAATAAGGGCAACAAGAATCAGCTACACAGAGCTCTCCTGCAATGTTGTGGAGAACTTTTATTTTATCACAACACCTGTTGGATTTCTGCCTTTGTGTTGGTGACTGAATTGATCAGTTATGCTACAGTGCAGAGCAGCTCCAGGGGCTCTTTGCAAACCTCTCTGTTGACTTCCCAAGGAAACAAATGTGGGATTCAAATTCAATCCCAGGATGGGCACTCTGCTCCAGCTATGAGGAAGCTGGGATTTCACTCTCTCAGATTTGAGCATCTATGTTTCAGTGCACTTTGATCAAAAGCAGAAACTCTTTTATCTGTTGTAAAAACTACTTTTTATGGCAGCCAGGGAGAGAGACACAAAATGATTACAGGACAAACTAACCTTGTGTGGGAGAGAGCAATGTACAATCTCAACTGGCCCTCAGATTTGTAAACTCTCCTCATTAATCTTATCCATCTATTTTTTAGGTTGTTTCCACTGGCTTCTGGCACTGTATCAGGAGTGTTAAGAGTTCGTTGCTGAGACCACACAGAGCTAAAGTGTTTTCCTTGTGTTACAGCCTCTGCAAACAGACTGGGTGGAAGTTTTTGACTCTGAACTTTGAGCTTCTCATCTGGAAGACTGAATGCTGACAGTTTCCACAGCAAGGAACCAGCTCCAGGTCTGTTCCGTTCTCTCTTGCCCACTACTGGCAAATTTCACACACATCAACTCAAACTGCAGCAGCAGTGCTAATATTATTTCTCTATTTTTCTCAGCAAAGTAACAGAGTTAATCATTAAGACTGGTGAAATAATCTGCTAGACTGGAGGGAACACCACCTCCTTGAGTGGAACACACCAGAAATGGATGCTGCAGCTGGAGGACTCAAACTGCTCCCAGATATCCAGAGCCTACAGAGTTGAGACCCACTGTACCATGAATGTTCTAAACCCACCCAGCCCAGGGCATGCAGCTTCCCAGGGCACAGCAGATGCAGTCTTTATGGGCAGAGCATAAAAACCAGTGGAAAACAATCAAGGCTTGCCTTCCAGCCACTCCAGCAACTTCTGAAGTCATTATAAATTCATTTGGCAGAGCAGTGCCATGAGCACTTCACGCATGCAGAGAGACACATTTCAAATGAGCACTCCAAAGATCAGGAAAAGGCAGGTTTCCCTGTGTGGCTGATAGTTCTGGAGTGCTTGGCACCATGCTGACACCATGGTGACACCAGCAGGCTTTCCTGGAAAAGACAAGACCCTTTAAAGAACAAGTTGCTACATATTTCAAGTAGCAGAAAGGACACAGCATGGGGTAAGGGTACTCCAAGAAGGAGATTACAGTAAAATAAACAAAGGAGGATGGAAATCAGTGCTTTGGTGCCCATCCAAAGGACAGTGATTGCCCACAACAACCCCTTGCCTAACAAGCACATGCACAGGAGCTGTGTGCAAACAGGAATCCACAGCTGGAATTTTCCTTGCATACACAAAAAAGGTCCACCTCACTTCAAAAATAGCTTTTCAGCCTCTGTAAGACACACTGCTTTAATTATAAATAGCAGCTTCAATTAAAAAAAAAAAGTGTCACTGTGGCTTATGAAGAGACCTCATGTGCACAGAAGAGATTACAGGAAAGGACTCAAAACTTGCTGGGTGGCAGGGCAGTGGCTCAGGGTTATCTTCTAGAACTACAACTAGCCTAGGGCTTGTAGTATCTCAATATATTTTCCAGGTCTGAGCTGCTCTTGCTCTTGTTATCAATGGAACCAGCTTGTGTAAGGACATGGAACAGCACAGAACATGATCCTGCAGCAGCTGGAGTATGGAACACCCCTCAAAAAAATCAAGCAAGAGTTTAGCACAGAGTGCTGGCAGCTGTGAACTGTTCAAGGACCAAAAACCTCCAGAGAAATCAAGTACACACAAAATGCGTCCTCCAAGAGAGACAGGAGAGAACCTGGCAAGAACCCTCATGAAACCCATCTTAATCCTTCCTCATCCTGGTAATAACAGCCCAGATCCCTCACTGTGCACCTCCTAAAAGGGGGTGAGTTTGAACAAAATGCAGGAAGGTGCTTGCTGCAGACACTGCTTGCTCAGCACAACTCCCTAAAGCCAGCAGTGAACTCAAGGAAGAGGTGCCATAAGGAAACATGCTAATTGCATTCTCTTTAATTTGCATGTGCACTTTTTGTTTTTTCTTTTAAACAACTGCTCCAAGTCCTTGTTTGCTGGGCAGAGATACCACGTCAGGCTGTAGTTCCAGTGTCCATGGAAGTGCTGGACTTTGTGTTACACTCAGAGAAGCTGCTCAGAATCAGACTGCAGGAATTGCTGAAGTCTCTCAGCCTCTCCCTCACCAAAATGCAAAGGAAAACCAGACATGGTGCCAGTCAGGGGAAGAAGGTGAAGAAAAGCACTTCAAAGGTGCACAGGAGTTAAAATTTTGTTTTCTTTATGCTTTCCTCCCCTCTATACAGTAGCAAAGAGGAGACAAAGGAAGAGGAAGAGCAGGGTTCAGTGGAAGGCAGAAGGCTCCCAGTGGGCTCACCGATGGCTCAGTGCTGCTGGGTAGGGGGGACTTGGTGCTTCACTGCTGCTTGGTTTTAAGGGATAATCTCTGGATCATCTTGTAAAGGAGACCAAAGTGCTGGGAACAGAAGGGAAAAGAAGTAACCATGACAGTTCTAAACACACAGAAAGCTTAGCAGAAGGCTTAAAACAATACCAGTGTGCAAATGCAGTGCCTTGTTTGCATCAACCACTCATCCTGAAGATGGAGTGGGACTTGATGGATGAGGAGGAATTATGACAGGGAAGCCAAGTTATACAGAAAATCATGGCTTACAGAAGTGTTTTTGCAGCTCTGTATCACCTCATTGTGAAGATGTGTTAAAGATTGTTTTAATTTTTTTTTAATGCAATTCTGTTCCCTCTGAAGGCAAGGAGAAATCTTCAGATTTCAACACATGCAGGTTCCTGGTCTCTATAGAAACACTGCTGCCAGCAGTTTCAGGAAGGTAAAAATAAACCAGGCAAACACAGAGATTCCCAGCAATTCACAATTCTTTAACTGGATCTTCTCGTTCACCATTTCCCCAGTGACTTAGAAATTCACTTAATTCCTCTTTTGATTTTGCTGGGGTTGATCCTATTTTGATTTGATATCTGACAGATGTAACAAGATCCAGGCTTCAAATAATTTCAAATTCAAACAACAAGAAGTAATGAAGATTGCTAATAGAAATCAAAGTGTGTTTTTCCTCTTGTTTATATTCTTGAGTTTTGAAATGCTTGTGGTTTCCCTAAACAAATAACAGATACAAATAACACAAAGTGATCAAAATTGAGAGTGACCTAAAAAGCTTCCCTTTCATTCATGTCCTTCACAAACCCAGGCAGGAACAAAGCCTTGCTCACACTGTCTTGGTTAACACTGACACAAAAACATGACATTCAATTTGGTAGCCAAGGCATGGAGTATCACATTTCCAGATGTATGGACACAGGAGGTATTTATGGTTTCATTGAAAAAAGAAAGCAAAACTCTGAAGATGCATTTCTAAGCTGCATCCCATGTTCAGATATTTCTTAACAGTAGAAGCTATAAACCTTTAAATTACCAAGGTAACTAAAATTTGTTGTATCAGTTTGGAGCACTGATAGGTTAACAAGTGAGTTATGCATGTCCTTGACTACAAGAAACAACTCTAAAAAACAGGTTTGCACTAGAATGGCAAGAGACTGCCTTCAGCACAGCCAACTGGCATTATTATTCCAGCTTTAGTGCTGGCACTGTGTGAATTCCTCTATCTAATTTGTTTTAGAAGGAAAATAATACATCTGTGTCTCTTACCTGCACTGCAACATAGGCAACGCCAAGGTAGGCTGCGATACAGACAGCCAGGAGCAGGTCAAAGATTGCTGGCTTGACCCTGGAATAAGGAAAAGTGCACATGAAATTGCTACAGCAGCTCCTGCCAGGGAGTGAGACAACAGCCCAGCGTGCCCAAGGGAATTCCATACCTGTATGCATTCATCACCTGCTTCAGCTGGTCATAGAAAACAAACTCGGGGTCCCTGTGCAAAGGAGAAATTTGTCAGATCCTACTGCAATTCTTGACCCTGCAGTGAGGAAAGCCCAGAGCTGTTCCCAAGGAGTTCACCCAACCAGAGACAGGTAAGCATGACCACCTCCCACACCGGTTTTGAGCTGATTTTAGTCATCAGGACTTTCTTTTCCTACAATCAGACGCCCAAGGACACAATTCAGAACTCATGCCGTTGTTCAGCTGTCTCCAAAGAGGCTGAACATGAAAGATTCCTCCCTCTGTTCACTAAAACAGCTTCAGTCCAAGCAGGTTCAACAGGATGGAAGCTGCCTTTTTGTAATTAACCAAAACTTAGTCGTCTCCTGTTCTCAGAGTGGGATCAGTGGAACCAAAACAGATTAAAAACAAGCTTTTCAGACAGAGGGAGCTGCTGGGCCTTGTTCCTGTGCTGTGAGGAATCATGAGCAGCTTTCTCTGGGACAACACCAAGCATGAACCCAAACTGACAGGAGAGCAGAAAAGAGCAAATCTGCATGTCCAGAAACCAGGAAAGCTGCAGCTCAGAGACAAAATTCTGTCCAGGGGGAAGCCAGTTTGCATGCCCTGGCTGGTCCTTTCATGTCTTTTCTTACCGTTTGTCTGCCTTCACGTGATGCTGCTTGACATCCTTCAGGTAGCGTCCCATGTAATATTCTAAGGTGTTGAGGAAGGTGCTGTCTTTATCAATCAGCTGGGCAGCCCTGGGCTGACTGCTCAGCCAGTCCATCACTGACTCCAGTTGTTCCTGCTGGATTTGCTGCACAAAAATACCACCAGAGAAAGGGAGTCAACCACACACCAGAGCTCTCGCCCAGACTCTAGGTTCCATAGGTTACAAAAATAATGCACTGTGCTTACCATCTGATCTGTGAAGATCTGCATATCTGCAGGTGCTCCCTGCAAGGGAGAATGAAAAAAAACCAAACAAATAAACAAACAAAAAACCCACAAAACAACCCAGGTTATTGTTGAGCTTGGCTAGGCAGGACAAGTCTGGCCAGCACTGCATGGTGGGCACCTCTTACCTTTTCTGTTAGATTGTAGATGACCCTTGTCAAAGCCTCAGCAATGATCTGAGTATTCCTGGTCAGTGCTTTAGTGTCTATTCGTGCCCTAAAGCAAAAGAGGGGATTATGGACTTGCCAATGGCATCAGCTTCCTCTAGAAACAACCCTTTTTCACTGCATCAGGTGTGGGTCTCAACTTATTATACAACTTATAATTTAGTCTCCTAAGCTGCTGCTGGTTTTCTCGGGCAGCAGTAAGGCCTGTCGAAGTGATAATTTTTCTCAAAACAGGCCAAGGAAGGAATTCTAAACAATCTCTGCACCTGTGGTTTGTTTACATAGAGGTGTTGTTTCTACTTAGCCAATCATGGTGATGGGTGTTGAACAAAGGACCAATCATGCCCAACTGTGTTTAGAACCCTATAAAAGGGATTCATTTTTGAATAAAGACAGTTTTTCAGCCTTCTGACATCGTGGAGACTGTGTCAGTCTTTTCATGTCCAACAGCGACAATCAGGCACGAGCCTGAATCCAGAGCCCAGCTCCCAATGTTTGTCACCTGTGCCTTGACCATCAGAACAACACAAGCAGCTGTGAGGGCAGTTTGTGTTTCTGGGCTGGATTTCAAGCCCAGCCCTCCTTGCCCAGGGTCCTGACCTCCTGTCCATGATGCTGTTGCGCAGGCTGTCCCGGTGGCTCTCCAGGTGGGAGATGGTGAACGCCGGCAAGCGCCGGATGGCGAAGCGCTCGTGCTCCCACGCCAGCATGTCCTCAGCCAGGTTGATCTTCTTGTGCACCATGGAAAACTTCACCTCTGGGAACTGGTTGGCAACAACCTGAGGACAAGGGCAAGCCATTCAAGGGTGCTGCCCACTGCAGAGTGCCACCCTGCACTGTCCTGTCTGCCTACACCCACTTCTGTGTGCTCCAGAACGTAAGGTGCAGTTATTGGCATTCTTAAAGCTGGATTTTCAGGTCAAAAAGAGCTGTTTTAATGTCTGTACAGGGTAGCATTTGCAGATCTAGTCTGCTTCAACTAGGGACTGTGGCATGAGGA
Organism: Nicator chloris; assembly: GCA_013400495.1. Lineage (NCBI taxonomy): Eukaryota > Metazoa > Chordata > Aves > Passeriformes > Pycnonotidae > Nicator > Nicator chloris. The sequence continues at coordinate 355,041 of WAAE01023851.1, forward strand.
TTTGTCTGCACTTCAAATCAAGTGACCCTAAACAATACAGGAATCATTTCAATAGCACACCCTTTCTTCACATCTTCCTTCCTCTCATGGAGAGGTGTGTACTAAGTCCCAAGTTCCCATGAACCTAAAATGCTTTTCCTTACCATCTCCAGTTCTCTCAGAAATGCATGCTGCAAGGTGCCCTCTTTGGGAGGCTTTGAGACATGAAGATGAAGGCTATTGCCTCTGCCCAGAGTGTCAAGGCAGAGAACAAATGCTACATTGTCCTGCAGCAGGCTGGAATCTGGAACAGAAAAATCCAAATCTTTATTGCTATGTCTTGTGCTGGGATTTCCACCCCCCCAAAAAAAAGCAAGGCTCACACAAGGAGATTCTCAGAGGAGAGCTGACAATTAATTACAGACATTTAACACAACCAGCCCCTTACTCACCAGTGTGGTCCAAATTGTCCTCCAGCCACCGTTTAGTTCCTTGATAATTAAACTTGCCACCTCCAGATGCAAAGAACAGCAAGTTATACCTGCCCATCAAAGAAGCCAGAAAAAGGTTAGCATGCTGCACTCCAAGAATTCCTGCACTCAGCTTTGGAGGCGTGGTGAAATCACAACCACCTGCACCTGACATCCAAGACAAACTGTCCATTACTAAACACTTCCCACACACTCAGGTAATGGCAGGACAGATTAAAAGTGGGCAGCTCCCAGTGCTTGAGGATGGAATCTGCTTCCCACATCATCCCCTCCACTTGTCAGCTCCACACAGTTAACCCCAAACAGAGCAGTTCCTTACCCAGCATGGGTCCTTCTGTAGGTGTAGAGGCGAGAGAAGAGCCTGGCCAGTTCCAGCAGCACGGAGATTCCACTGCCATTGGAGTCAGCCCCGTGGGACAGCCACTGCAGGACGAGGTGGGACAGACACAAGGTGACAAACCTACACTGACTCTCAGTGCCAGAACAGCTGCAAGACAGCACAGCACTGTGCTCCACTTGTAACTGCCCCTCAGCCTTAAGGCCAAGAAAAGACACATGGGCAGAGGGAAAAAGGACAGGAACAGAGAGCTGCAGGAAGAAGGAATACTCACTGGTGCCACTCCGAAGGAATCATAGTGGGCAACTATCACAACTGTGGGCAGGTCTTCTCCACCCAGCCCTGTCAGCCTTCCCTGCAGAGGAAAGAGAGCAGTGTCACTCCCCACCACCTCTTGTAAGCCTGACTTCTACATTCCTGCTGAGTCTGCCATGGCCTCAGCTGTGAGAACTTCAGATACCTGCCTGAGACTCCCCTGACTTGCCCTGTCAGACTAAATGTCTGATGAAATCCCAATAAAAGAAGTCACCTCATCAACATTGCCAGTTTGAATCCATGCATAACTCACCTCCACACTGGGGATGAGCCAGTCATTGATAGCTTTGCTTTGAGCCCCGCTGGTCACCATCTGGAAGCCATTGGCAGTTGCTGTGTGCAGCAGAACTGGAACAAAAATACCAAAAAACCCCACAATGTACACCTGGGGAAGTTTCATCCCTTCTTTTCCCCTGCTAACTGAGCTTTGGAGAGACCAGCTTTAAACCATTTAAGTCCTCTCACTCATCACTGGTGTTCATGCAACGACACAGAATCTTGGTGACTGTGCTTTTTCATTCTGTCCTAAAATCCCAGTATTTTGGGTTGGTCAAAAACTTTTCCCCAGCAGTACTAAAATTAGTCATAAGCAGCAGGTCAGTAAGACAGTCATATTATTGACATGGAAGCATCAAACTGACTGGTGGTCAGACAAAAAGCTTCAGCTTCTACCAATACACCATTGCCACGTAACATTTTCAATGTTGTTTTTAACCTAGTTTTGATTTCTACCTTATTTGCAATGGTAAATATAGTCAAGTAATGCTTTTTTATACTGTGCTGTTCTTCCATTGACTCTCTAAACACTTTGGCAAAGACAGAATAAACACAAAGGTGACAGAACACTGGTTCATGGTGCAGATGACACAGCAGACTCTTCCCAGAGGTAGGTGGGAACAGGCCTGTCTTCCTCAAAACTTTTTCCTCCTTGTTAGAACTCACCTTCTGCAGCTGAGGCAGAACCCTGTGATGCAGAAGCAGCCCGTGTTTGTTCATAGATAGACAGCAGCTCTTCATCTTCCACTGCAAAGTAGACTGGCACGATGGTTTCCATAGCAAGCATTTCTGGCTCTATCTCCATGAATTGCTGAGAATTTAAACGAGACACAAACTTAGCATCTGCTAAACACGAGAGGTATCAAGAAAAAATTAACAACCAAAGCAGAGGGAGAAGTTGTAAAATTAGAATACGATTTGTTGTGCGTTCCAACAGAAGCTTCCAGCCCTGCAGCAAGCAAGCTTTCCTCCAACACACTTCCCATGGGAAGAGAAAGAAAACTTTTCTGTTTACCCGCACGACATCCTGGGGGACAGAGGAGATGGATCGTGGCAAGATGATCACCACAGCCCCGGCTGACTGGCGCAGAGCCTTCTGGTACTGCTCGTAGGAGAAGTCCACCAGGCGCATCATGACGCAGCGGCGGCTCAGCACGTCCGCTTCCACGGTGCGCGCTTCCGTGTTCAGCACCGCGCTCCTGGTGCCTGCCAGCAGGGAAAGCAAGAGGGCTCCTAAGGCACTGCACCCCATCCCCTTTGCTCCAGCCTGCCTCCTGCTCAGAGCAGTCCTGGGAGCTCTCTGACGGGCTGCAGAGTGGGCAGAAGCTGTAGAAAGCTGAGTTCGCCTCTTCGTCCTCGTCTGAGAAGGAGCACAGGTCTGTGGGTTCTCCTGTGCAGCCACATCCTGCTAGATCCCCCTTGTTCCACACCACACAGCTTCACCTTCCAGTCCTCCTCCTCAACACAACACACAGGCTACCTGTCTGCTCACCTGCACCTAACACCTGCAGTCAGCAACACACCTGGACACAGCCTGGCCTCTACAGAGCCTCCCCCAGCTGCAGGATCGAGCTGTGGATGGAAGCTGTGCAGAACCACCTGATGAAAGGACACCCCAGACTGCCCCATGTCACCCCAAGGGCTGCTCTCACTCAGCCCCAAGGAAGGTTCTGTAGCTGGCAGAGTCACAGAGGAGCAGGCTGCTCCTGAGGGCTTGCCCTCTCCTGCTCTCAGTGCCAGCAGATCAAATCCCCCACATGGAAATGCAATCCCCTGGGAGCACAGCAGGCTGCAGGCTGGCCAGAAGCTCCTGCATTCCCCGAGGGAGGGCTTAAAGGACATCTTGTGCAAATAGAGAGGGTCAAATCCACCTTACAACTTGTAATTCCATTTCTTCTTCAGTGATTCTGGCACCTCCACTGGAGGTCTCAAACTTCTGGGTCCCCACACAGGGACAGACAAGGTACTCCAGCCTCAGTCAAACAGGAACATTGCTAAGAACTAGATTTAAACCTGGCTTAGCTTAACTCTAACATTAGCTTGGTCTTGTCAAAGGTCACAGAAACACCTAAACAAGAAAAATCTACTTTTCCCCTGCACAGAATCAGTGAGGGCCACACACCCAGAAACAGAGCCCAGGCACAATGTGAATTCCCCCCACAGACCTAAACAAACAAACATTAACAGAAAAAAAACAAAACAAAACAAAACAAAAAAAAACCCCAAAAAAACGCTGCAAGCAGAGAAAAACAAACCCAAACGAGGATAATCCCTCCACCATTTCCAAAGGAATGATGTAAACACAGCAACGTGTGCACGCAAAGTTCTGCTCTCTCTGACATCTAAGCAGAGCAGACACAACAGCATTTTTCTGTCAGGTTGATTTTCTGTAGTTTCTCTACAGAGAGCTGGTTAATAATCACTCAATTACAAACTAAAGAATTCTCGTTCTATCAGTATTAGACGAAGTCCAAGCTTTTTCTTAAATTGCTCTATGAGTGATGCTGACAAAAAACTCTTTCCTCTGCAGGAAGAGGCTGAGCTGCAACCTGTATTTGGTATTTTTGGAAAAGAATACAAGAATCTGGAACAACAAATCAGCTCAGCTGGTCAAATATGATGCTAAAATGCCAAGGTTATGGGCTTGATCCCTCTGTGGGTCATTCCCTTTCAGAGTTGGACTTGGTGATTCTTGTGGGTCCCTTCCAACTCAGACTGCTCTGAAATACAGCTTTCATCCTGAAGGACATCTCAGAACACACAAGGAATAGGAACAAAAAGGGAGCAGGAAGGAACAAAGGAAAAACAGCCCATCACGCTAAAAGGCTGCAGGAAAAGAAACAGCATAAAAAGTTAATCAGAAGCATCTTAAAAAAAATAATACCTGGCTTTTCAAGAGATCACAAAATTGTGAGCACCTGGGGAGAGGGGACACTCAGGCAAGCAAAGCCAGCTGAATGACATCCCTGCTGCCCCTGCTAAGCCTGACAAAAAACAGCTCCCAGCACCTGAGAAAAGACAGAGAGTCCTACCCCCAGCCAAGGGCCTGCCTTGGAGCTACTGAGGCTGTCAGCAAGAGAGCCCTCAAGATGTGGACACATTCTGAGAAACTGATGGAAAAACCCAGAAATCATTTCATTGATTTAGAAGCCACCAGAAGCGTGAAGTGTTTAAGGAGTACACAGGCACAGCTGCATTTCATAACTTACATATTTGAACTTACTGAGATCTGAAAGAATGAGAGATGGTGTCTCATGGACAGCACAAATTAAACGTGAGGCCGTTCATTGTTAACTCTATAGGAAGAGTCACTCACAGACAGAGCACATGCCCTGGCCTGGAATACAATCTCTACAGAAGACCCAGAAACAACCCTTGATTCTGGGTTTTAGGCATACAGAGGAGGAGGCTGAGGGTTGGCAGCACCTCAAGGACTTGCAGAACAGGGTGTGTCTCTGACCCAAAGAAAGGTGTTGCACAATCAGCAGGCTGCAAGTAAGAGAACAGAGGAAGTAAAGGTCAGTTGTAACACAGGGGAAGGACAGGCCTTGAAATGGAGCCACTGGAGCAACACACAGAGCTGAGCATGAAGAGGATGAAGAGCAAAGAGGAATCGACCTGTCAATAAAGGAGTCAAAGGCAAAAGGACAAAACTGAGCTTGCAACCGAGTTTACCAGAATGCAGGAGGGATGCAGCTGGACCCATCAAAACACAGAGCCCTCAGCCCACAGACAAGGGTCCTTGGCTACCTCTAGGTCACCACGATGGAGCTCCCAGCCCCTCTCCTGCCCGTGTTGAGCCTGGGCAGTGAAACTCAGCCAGACGGGGCCCTCCAGCGGCCTCCCCTGCGCCTGGGCCTGGCCCCGGGCTCAGCTGCTGCCACCTCCCAGAGCCCCCCGAGCCCCTCCAAGGCCTCCCCTAGGCCGGGCCGCCCTCCATGGGCCCCCCGCGGCTTCACGGCCTACCCTGGGCTTGTCCCCGGGGTTGGGGGCTCCCTTCCCACGGCCCCAGCACCCCTGAAGGGGCCGCTGCCGGCAGGACCGAGCCCGGCCGGGCCGTGCAGTTCCTCACCGTAGGGCTGCCCGCCCAGCTCGTACTGCTGCATGCGGTACACCGTGAACTCGTGCGCCGCCTCGGCGGCGGGCGGCGGCCCCAGGAGCAGGAGCACGGCGGGCACGAAGAGCAGGACGCTGAGCGGCAGGCACGAGGCCTTGAGCACCGACTCCAGCACCTCGCTCGCCTCCTCCAGCATCGCCGCGGCCCCGGCCCGCACTGCGGCCTGCTCGGCACGCACGGCGCGCGCCGCGCCGCATGCCGGGAGCTGTAGTTCGCGTGCTGCCGCGAGGGGCGCTGGGAATTGTAGTCGCGGCAGCGCGTGCAGGCCGCGGTACCGCCCCGCTTTGGCCTGCAGGGGGCGCCCTCCCCTCGGCCTGGCGCTCCAGAGCGCCCCCCAGCGGATGGGATGGGATGGGATGGGATGGGATGGGATGGGAGGGGA
>WAAE01023851.1:361331-393161 GCA_013400495.1 Nicator chloris
TGGGATGGGATGGGATGGGATGGGATGGGATGGGATGGGATGGGATGGGATGGGATGGGATGGGATGGGATGGGATGGGATGGGATGGGATGGGATGAACAGGACCAGATGGAAGGCTCCTGCTGCCCCCTGAGCTGGTGATCTCCCTGTCCCGAGAACAGGAGGGCAGCTGCAGCTGTCCCCAGACTACAAAAACATCTTGCAGGCAGTACCTGGCCTCCAAAGGAAAAAAAATCGAAGCAAATCAACCCAAGGCTTTCTGATCACCTCGATTTATTGCAAAACAAATGGGCTGCACGCTCAGCTCCTGCAGAGGGGCTGGGCCAGCAGGTTTTATATGAGTCTCCAGTGCTTCAGTGGCCTTCTGGCACAGTGAGAGGAGGCATTTGGGTGCTGCTCTGATTATTCCCTACATGAGAGAACAGAAGGGATCTGAGGCACAAGCTGGCTGTGTCTTCAGGCCCAGGATGGCACCAGGCGTCCCAGTCTCTCTGGGCACCTCCTGCTGCCCATGGTAGTGCCAGCCCTGTCACTGCAGCTCTGAGCACTGTCACAGCATTTGCCCTGGCTCAGTGCCCAGCCTCTGCACCCCAGGGAGGGTCTGGGCTGTGGCTGCAGCCCTCTACCATCCTCAGGCTGGACAAGACATCAAGCTTGCATTCCTTCCCAGCAGCTGTGCCCATCACAGAAGCTCCAAAAGGATTCCAAAGGCTTGGGAGGGCCACCTGGTTGGGGAAATCCACACTATTTGCCCATGTACCTCAGGTGGGCAGCTACAGCACCTCTGCACGCCCAAAGTGCACACACAGAACCTGAGCACTGCAGCTGTCCCAGCAGAGCATCAATCCTAAAATATGCCTGTACCTTCCACTGCCAGCCTAGGAGCAATTGCTGTCCCTGTGCTGCACTCACACTGAGGCACCATCCCAGTCTGATGGGACTGGCCCCAGTTCACAACTGGTCAGCCTGAGTTGCTAGAGTCCTGCCAGGCCAGGACCAGCACCATGAGGTCCTGGGGGCCGTCTGGCATCTCTTGCCCTCCCCGTGGCCCCTCACAGACTGGGGAGATTGCTCATCATGCTGGAGTTGCTGGACAGAGGCGCCCTGGGCCGAGCGTTCCACGCCACGGAGCTGCGGAAGCTGTCGCGGTAGCGCAGGGAACTCTCCGTGGAGGAGCCAGAATTGATGTCTGAGATAACCAGGCAGCTGCCAGGCTCACAGAGCCCGGCCCTGACACAGCAGCAGCACAGCAGGCTCCCCACAGCACGGCGAACCTCCACGCTCCGCAGGGAATAGATGACAGGATTGACTCCTGAGTTCAGCAGGGCCAGAGCCAGGGTCCAGTCCAGGCTGTGCAGGTGGGTGCAGGCCCCGGTCTCGCAGAAGACGTCAAAGAGCAGCAGGACAAAGAGGGGACTCCAGCAGAGGATGAAGGCCCCCAGGATCATCAGCACCGTCTTCAGCAAGCGCAGGGACCGCTTGCGGCCGTGCCGGGAGCTGCTTTGCTTGGAACTGGCCTGCACCAGATGGAAGATGGAGATGTAGAGGCCGATGATGCCCAGGAGGATGATGCTGAACACGACCACGGAGAAGAGGATGTAGTTCTTGGAGTAGAGAGGCAGGAGCACGGAGCAGGCCTGGAAGTCGCAGAGGCAGTTCCAGCCCAGCAGCGGGAGCAGCCCGATGACCAGGGCCAGCAGCCAGCAGGACACGATGAGGCCGCGCAGCCGCAGGGTCTTGCTGGCTTCGTTCTCCGCGATGGGCCTCACCATGGCGCTGTAGCGCTCTATGGCCGTCACCAGCAGGCTGAAGGTGGAGGCGGCCAAGGCGACGAAGAGGATGCCCTCCCGCAGGAACCAGAGCTGAGGGGACAGCTGGAAGGTCTTGCTGCCCGAGAGGCAGAGGTTGCAGAGGTAGGCGATGCCCGCCAGCAGGTCGCTGAGGGTGATGCTGGCGATGCAGGAGTAGACCCAGCGCCGGGCCCGCAGGCAGCGCAGCACGGCCAGCAGCACCAGCAGGTTCTCCAGGATGATGACGCCGCTGATGACGGCGAAGGCGGTGCGGATGAGCCCCATGCCCTCGTCCCCTGAGTGCCGGTTGGTGAGCTTGCCTGAGAAGTTGTAGTGCTGCAGGATGATGTTCACGTTCCTCGTGGCAGCCAGCTGCAGGCAGGAGGCTTTCATGCCCAGCAGGTCGAAGCTGAGCTCAGGATGTTGAGTAGATACCAGGGGAAGGAGGAGGGAGCGGTTCACCAGCCAGCTCAGCGCTGGAGCATCCATCTTCTGAGCCTGGGTCAGCAGTCAAGGGATGCTCAACAGAGGAAGGGGTCAGGCAGGGCTTGGGGGAGAGCAGATCCTCTGGAGCAGCTGTGAGACTGAACCCAGCAGCCCTGCCTAGTGTGGGGATGAGAGTCAGAGCCCTGTCTGCCAGCCCAGCAGCACTGAAAGAGCAAGGGCAGAGGAGGGTGAGGTGTTTTGTAAGTCCACCCATGAACATGGGCTTCCTGTTGTTTAATAAAGTTTCCTGTTGTGACTGAGAGTATTGACATCTCTTCTAACAGCTGTCATAATTTCTTGGTAAGGGTTTGGTTATTCTCGACTTTGCTGTGGTTGTGAAGGTGTGACATGCATGAAGAAGTAACGTGCCAGGGCCCACTTTGGGTTGGAGCAGGCCCTGTCAAATGGGGCAACACCTTGATGGGTGGAGTCTGAGGGGCTGAACAGATCCAAGTGCTGGTAAGAGCACCCAGACAGCTTGAGACACAGTGCTTTGCCTGCTGTGGTGCTCAGTTCACCCCTGAGCCTGGCAGAGAGCCACTGCCTCCTCTCCAGCTGCCCTGTGCACCATCCACACTCAGATACATCCCCCTTCCTTCTCCAGGAGGAAGGTCCACGCTGTCACTCCTCAGGGCTCCTCCACAGGCCCAGCTCCTGCCACTGTCCCAGAGCACACCCATCCCCATCCGTGCCCGTCCTGCACTGTCTGTGCAGCAGCTCCAGGCACCTGTGTGGCTGCACTGAGCCTCAGACCCTTCCACTGCAAAGGAAACCAGCGGGTCCATGCTGAGCACGTGCCCTGACACTGCACCTACAGCTTCAACTCACCAAGCACCTGCTAGAGATGGCTCAGGACCTTCCCACTGCCCGTCTTCCACAGGCAGGGAAGGAGGGAAAAAGCTGCTGCTCCTCACCTCTGCAGGAGGCACAAGGTGCTGAGACCAGAACCAAGGGATGAGAACATGGCTGCAATGTTAATTTCCATCATTGGCCTAATTCCTTATGTCTGCAAAACTTGACAGGAGAGCCTTGCAGTGTGCTATTGCCTACTGTGGCTGGGAATTTGCCTTAGGACTCACCTGTCATGGCTTGTGGGAGGCTTTTGCTGCCCGAGGGAGGTTCAGCAGTGCTCTCCAGCTCTTTGCCTGAGGCCCAGCACGGAGCAGGTAGTGGGGACAGCTCCTGGTGCAAAATAATTGAGGCTTCTACCTACCAAAGTGAAAAAAGGGGAAGTTACAACATCAACCACATTTCTGTGCAGGGTGGACCCCACCCAAATCAGCTGCAAAGTGGCAGAGATAAAAGACAAGCAGAGCACCTTGTAACTCAGGATCACAGCAGAAGCTGTGCCCTGCTGTACCTGTGTTCTCACTCCAGACTGGCAGGAAGTCATGAAGATGCCCCCAGGCTGAGAGCAGAGAGCAGTGAGTCCTTCCATCAGCAGGAGCTGTCCAGGGAGCCCACCCACATCTGGATGAGTGGACTGATCCCAGCCCCACGGCAGCACAGAAAAGCAGAAAATGCAAAGGAAGCCATGTGCAAGCAAGAGTGGCTCCCATCAAAAGCTGAGGGCCCCATCCTCCACCTTCACCCTTTCAACTGGGGTTTTGGCCTTTTCTATCAGCAGTATGGAAAGAAACTCACACTGATAAGGTCAGCAGATGACCCTGAGATTGCAGGAGCGGAAATCAGCAGCCAGGCTGGGCCATGAGGGCTCAGAGAGGAGCAGGGCTGCACGTTCAGCACGAAGAGCTCGCTCCCAAACCCTCCGGGCTGATGCCCACAAATCACTGGAATCCAAAGGGTCTCTGTGATCCTGGCACATCACCCCTTGGAGCTTTGCTCTTGTTTCAGGGTGAACCTCCAGCTGATGTGTCTGTTCAGGGCAGAACCGGTGGAATGTTCCTGGAAGATCAGAGGATGGAGAAACTTGCCTTGTCAGGGGCCCTAAGTAGCTTCTCAAAGAGCTGGCAATGTGTGAGGAGTCTCAGAGATTCCTGACAGGAGAGAGATCTGTGGAGAGGATGGGACAGGGGGCAGGCAAACCCTTTTGATGGCAGGAGGCCTCCAGGCAGATGAGCTGTTGGGACAGCTTGACCCCCTGGCCCTTGGTGTGCAGGTTCTCTGGACCCACAAAACATTGAAGGATCTTCCTCGTGCCCGTTCCACAAACAAATCCAAGGCATAGAGTCCCCAGCTCATGGCTGGGGGCTAATGGGGCTCTTCTTGCCTGGGCCCCCACACGAGGGACAGTTCCTGTTCTGTCTTGTCCCCACTGCTCCCTGCACAGTCACAGGCTGAGCTGTACCTTGGCACTTCTCCTTTGCTGCCATCTCCATTCAGATGTTCTTTCTTTGAAGTTAAGTGGGCCAGGGGAGGGACACCCCCCCTGCAATGTTTCTCATCTCTTCCCTTCAGTTCAAAGCCACAAACTGCCTGAAACTGCCTGATGGCTCCGAGTGCTGGGCTTGGAGGGGCCAGGGGAGGCCCAGGGGGCAGCTGAAGCCCTGTGGACCTGCTCCAGTTCCATGGCTGAAGCAGGTATGGATGGATGCTGAGATGAGGCACCCCAGCAGAGAAGCCCTGGAACCCTGCAGAGGTCAACAGGAAGGCCAAAATACCTTGACCTCAGAGAGAGGAACTTGTCTGCAGTCAAAGGAACACCAGAGAGGAGCAGGAGAGCAGCAGCTTGGAGCTCATTTCCCTGTGTGTCCATGGCCTGTGGCCTCCCCAGTCCCTCCTGCCCTGGGGCTGCTGCTCCCGGGAGGGTTTCCAGCCACAGATTGTGGGGGGCCACAAGCAGCTGCAGGGGAAAGACAGCAAGTGACAAACACAAGATAAAATATCAGTGATTCCTGTTGAGGTTTTCCTGCTGTGCTGTTGCACAGTCCTGATTAAAGCTTGTCTTTTCAGACATTATGATTAAAACAACCACAACACGCGTGCAGCTCTGTGGAGAGCTGTGTGCCAGGCAGCCCCCAGGATGGCTCATGGACAGCAGGAACCCCCACCTGTGTCCCCCAAGTCTCCCCAATCATCCCCACCCGCCCATCCTGTCCCCTCTGTGTGGCCCCAGCACAGCCCAAGGCATCCCCTTGCCCGCAGGTGTTTTTCTGCTCCAGGAAGGGTGGAGCAGGGCTGGTTTAAAAATGACTGATCACTCCTGGCAGTTGGGTGGTTGCACTTCCTCGCTTTGGTCTCTTCTGCTGCAGAGCAGCACTTCCCACATCCCAGTCCCCAAGCTGGCAGGATGCTTCTGGCCCCAGAGGAGCCAAGAAGAACCAGCAAGGCCCCTCTGACCTGGGCTGACACCAAACCCTGCAGATCTGACTCTTCATAGTGCTCAAAAACTGTCCCAGGCACAGCTGTTGTGCCTGGGTGCCCTTTCATTTCAATTGGGTGGTGGTGATGGTGAATCTCTTTAGGAAAAGAACCCTGCACTGCATTTCTTGAAGGAAAACAGGAATATGAAAGAACAAGTTTCAGGATTGTTTCCTCTAGACCACATTCATGACTTTAAATGGCAAAGTTTTGTTGTTTTTTGGCTTTTTTTTTTTAAGTGGCTTTCTTTTTAGAACCTTGCATTTCCTCAAGGCAAAAACATTAAACAAAAAGTGTGGAAGAAACGTTAAATCACACCTCAAAACCACCACAGGACACCTCTGTCTTGCTGTCTGCACCCTCGGGGCTGTGACTGTGGTGTACCAGGCTCTGCCTGCCCTGGCCTTTCCACCCTGTGCTATCGCCCATCAACCACAGGCACAGGCACACGGGCACTGAGCAGGCCAGGCCAGCCATGCCCAAAGCACAATCAGCCCCTTGCACATGATTTCCTGGCTGCTGGGCACAGCTGCCTCCAGGCTATAAAACCAGGGGAACTCAAGGCTTCCACACATCTGGGGAGGAGCGTCCAGCTGTGGCAGAGATGTGCCAGCCCCAGCCACTGCCCGCCCTGCTGCTGCTGCTCTGCTGCCCCTGGGCCAGCACCAGTGAGTCAGGGCTTTGCTGGGAGTGAGGAGGCTCTTGTGGGCTCTCCCTGGCTCATCCTGGGCTGGGTGTCTTGCAGGTGCCCTGCGGGGTCAGATCGTGGGGGGCCACGAGGCGCGGCCGCACTCCCACCCGTACATGGCCTTCCTGAAGGCAGCAGAGGGCTGGAGCTGCGGGGGCTTCCTGGTGGCCCCTGACTGGGTGATGTCAGCTGCACACTGCATGGGGTGAGTACTTGATGCAGGGGTTTTGTCCCCTTCTTTCTCCCCTAACCTGGGAGCACCTTTGCTGGAGCAATTTTGGAGCAGGTTCCTCCTGTGCTGAGCAGCTCTCTCCACCTGTCTGCCAAAATGAGGGAGGTGAGTGACACCCAGCTTGATTTGCCCTTTCTCCCTTCCACTGCCACGGCCAGGAATATGACAGTCATCCTGGGGGCTCACAACATCCGTGAGCCAGAAAAAACCCAGCAGGTGCGGGGGGTCCTCAAGTACCACGAGCACCCTGAATACAACCCCGAGACGATGGAAAATGACATCATGCTGCTCCAGGCAAGGAGTTCTGAGGGGCAGAGGGTGGGCTGGGGCTGTGGGGCTGGCAGGGACTGGGCAGGGACTGGGCAGGGACTGGGCAGGGCTCGTCCTGGCTGTTAGCTCCTTCTGCAAAGCCTCTTCTGCCCAAGGTGCTGGAGGTTGGCAGGACCGGGAGGCACCTGGGAAGGAGCCACGGGCAGGGTTTGGAGCCTCATGTGGCTTTCACAGCAGCTCCCCAGAGCTTGCAGGGCCTGCTAGACCCTCCCTGCCTCTGCAAAGGAAGTGTCCTGCTCACAGCCCTCTCTCAACCCCCTGCTTTCCCCCAGCTGACATCAAAGGCCACTCTCAATGCCTACATCCAGACCATCCCACTGCCCAAGGGTGGCAGTGACCTCCCCACGGGCACCAAGTGCGTGATCGCCGGCTGGGGTCGCATCGATGAGGACAGGGCCACCAACAAACTCTTTGAGACCAAAGTCTCCATCTACAGCCGCAGGAAATGCACCCTCTTCTACCCCCACCTTGACTCTGGCATGGTCTGTGCAGGCAGCTTCCACCAGCTGAAGGATTCCAGCCAGGTACGGGGAGGGCACACGGGGCTCTCCGGGAGCAGGAGCTGCTGCTGGCACGGGCACAGCCAGGCCCCAGGGCAGGTGACAAGTGTTTGATCACACTTGCCATGAGGACAGGCTCTCTGCATGTCCTGACACCACCTACAGACCCTGCACAGCCCCAGCTCAGCAGCTTGGGGCAGCCCCTTCAGCTGGGTGGGATGTGGGGCAGGAACAGAGCCACAGGGCAGGGAGGGACCAGGGAGAAACCTGTTACCGCAGGGAAGAGGCCTCTCAAATCAGTCTTATCTCTCCCCAGGGAGATTCTGGTGGGCCACTGGTATGTAATAAAGTGGCACAAGGCATTGTTTCCTTTGGCTATGACTCCCCACCCGGGGTCTACACTCGCATCTCCAACTACCTGCGCTGGATCAAAAAAGTCATGAAGGAGTAGTGGCAGTGGCAGCACTTTCTCCAGCTCTGGTATGGCCCTGGAGACTGCAATAGCTTCCTTCCTGCCCCTGCTGAAGGCTCAACCCTCTCCTCTCTCCTTGGGAACCCAAGTGACTCGATCAGTGCACTTGAGAGTCCCCTTCCTCCTGTTCTGAGGCTGCTGCCTGTCCCATTCCCTGCCCGTCTCAGGACTGTGTTAAATCACCCTGGCAGAAGTAGGGGTAGCCCCAGCTGGCACAAAAAGATGGCACAACAGAGCCCAGTTCCTTCAGAGATAACCCTGCTCCTGCTTGAACCTTGCTGCACTTAAAGCACCCCCAGTAAACTCAAAGCTGCATCTCCAGCGTGTGTTGTCTTTTCTTGTGGCTTTGCCACAGAGTGCAGGAGGGAGGGTCTGGCTGCTGGGACAGCAGCAATCACAGCTCTGCATCCTGAATCCCTGGCAGGCTCAGAAACAAGAGGTATGCCTGCCCTTCCTGGGGTCACAGGGATGATGAGTGCACTGCAAGGAGAAAAACTGCCCGGGTAGAAATGTTCTGGGGAGAACGATGGGCACAAACTCCCTTCACCAAGTTCAGCGTTGTTGTCACCCTCCTGGGAGCACAGGCAGCAAGGGTGTGGGGCATCAGCAGTGCTCAGGACCCCGAAGCTGTGGTTCTCTGCAGAGTCAAGGCTGTTCCCTCTGAAGTGTGGCACCCCAGGACACAGTGCAGCCCAGACAGTCACGGGGCACACCAGGCTTGTCCTCCCAGCCCTCTGAGCTGCCAGAGGCTTCACTGGGTGGAGACAGCTGGACTTTTTGTGGACTGTGCCCTTGGGCGTAGGCAGGTGGCTGTTAAGACACCAGGTTCAGGGCTTTAGGATCCCAGAGAGGAGGCACACCCCAAGTCCCAGCTGTTACACACCCACTGCTTCCAGGCTTTGCCTACTGCCAGCAGCCACAGTCCATCCCTGTTTCTGCACCATGGCCTGGGTAGAAACATGGAAAGGATTGAACTGAAAGGGTTGAGGAAGGACCTGGGTTCACAAAAGTGCCTGACCCCAAGCCCCTTCCTCCTTTCCCCCCATGACAACTGCAGGGAGCCCAGCTGGGTCCCTGGAGAAGGCAAGGACGAGTCCTGGCTGGCTGCTGTGAAGCTGCTTGGCACATCCTTGCCTCCCTGACTGCTCTAGTGGCAGCCCAAACCTCTCCCCTCAGCTGGATGATGCCCAAAGCCAAACTCTCCCCACAAAGGCTGCTGGAGTGCTGTTTTCAGACAGCTCCTGCATTGGAGTCTGAACTTCCTTCCATGGCCTGCACCAGGCTGCTCTCTGAGCCCTCATCTCTTCCATTCCAGCTCCATTCTGGTGGCACCTCTTGTGTTCAGAGAGAGCCAGGAGCTCCCTGGGGGACAGAGATGCTGCTGTGGTACAGGGGTGAGCAGAATCCCTGGCAGGGGTGACGGATGCCCGTGATGTCAGCAGGAGACTGACTCGGTTTGCGGTGGGAAAAACCAGTGGGGAATTTGAAACGTACGAAAAGTGTCTGCACTCCAGGGGAAGGGGGTGCCTGCCCTGCTCTCGTGGCCTTTCCCAGTCCCCCACTGGTATCCCCATCAGAGAGAGGAGGTTTCCACAGTCCAGCCTGGATTTCTGCTCACAAACCCTCCCTGTTCCTGCCTGGGATGAAGGGAAACTGCGTCACCTCTGCCTTCAGCACCCAGGCTGCCCTGGGGAGACTGAGAAGGGTCCATGTTTGGGCTTCTGCTCACAGCTGCTATCAGCTCAGAAATCTGCAAGTGAACAGGCTGCAGCTGCTTATCTGTGCATTATGAATCTTTGTCACGTCAGGGTTTTCCTTGAAGCTCCAGCTGCTGCAGGCTTTGCACGAGAATGGCAACCTGCAGCTTAAAAATGGGGTTTACCCAGTGGCACTGGAGGCAGAGAGGAAAGCAGATTTCCTGGCAGCGAGGGCAGCAAGGAAGCATCAGCCCCATTTCGTCACAGCCCACCTGGGAACGTTCGACGTTTGCTCTCACCGTAAAATCCCGGAATGGTTTGGGCTGGAAGGGCCCTTAGGGATCATCCCATCCCACCCCTGCCATGGGCAGGGACCTTCCACCACCCCAGGGTGCTCCCAGCCCCCTCCAGCCTGGCCTTGGGCACTGCCAGGGATCCAGGGGCAGCCACAGCTGCTCTGGGCACCCTGTGCCAGGGCCTCACCCTCACAGGGAAGGATTTCTTCCCAGTATCATCAGTGCCATGTTATAAACACATTCAGGGCAGTTCTGCTCCATCAGCCAGGACTGCAGCTACTGAGGAGAGCAGGAGGGTCCTCACCTGCCACTGCACGGTCTTTGGAACGGAGGCATCAGGTGAAAGAAATCTTGTTCCCGTAGGGCTCGTGATAAAAATCAAGAGGGTTTGAAAGTGCTCAACTAAGAATAGAAGCTGCAAGGGAAGACTTCACTGGAAGTCGGAGAGATGAGGGTGGGTGCGTTGCCCACAGCTTCCAGAACAAAGGCAAAGTTCTAAAATTGGCTCTGGGTTTAGAAGGACGTCAGATCCCTTCGATCAGACCCATGATGGAGGTGGGTTGATGCCCAAGGCCAAGACTGCCTGAATTCCCCTCTCACATTGCTGAGACATGCAACTTGTGGAGAGATTCTTCAGATGAGTCTGACTTCTGTGGTTTCCTGGAGTCTGGTCTCAGGCTATAAAACCTTGCTGGGAGCAGGACGGGACCCCAGACACAGCCTCACCTCTGAGGGATCCACGGAAGCCCAGAAGGCTGTGATGGAGCACCTGCTGCCCCTCCTGCTGCCCCTCCTGCTGGTGATGTGCCCCCCAGTCAGCACCAGTAAGTAGAGCGGGCTGGAGGCGAGGAGAGGGTTGGGGAAGGGTCAGTCTCGGCCCTGTGCCCTCCAAACCCCTCGTCCTCAGCCCCATCCATTGCAGATCACCCCTGGAAGTGGAAGGAGAGAGGAGGAGAAGCCAAGGCACCGTGCAGGGCACAGCCCACCCCGTACCTGGCCCGTCTGCAGGGGAAGGACAACCACTCCTGCGGGGGCTTCCTCGTGGCCCCCAGCTGGGTGATGACGGCGGCTCAGTGCCACGAGTAAGTCCCTGCTGTGTCCACACTGCACCTGCAGCCAGGAGCCTGCTCCACCACGGCCTGGGTCACTTCAGCCGTGTCCAGGCTCTTCCCCTGGCAGGCAGCACAGGGCAGGGCACGGCTCGGGGGCAGCTCTGAGCCCCACCTCCCACCCCAGCCTGATTTTTCCCCCCTCCATCACTCGTTTTATTTTTCCCAGATGTCAACAATTGGAGGTCAGAGTGGCTTCTCCCCTTGCTGGCACTGACCTGCTGTCAGGCTTTGTCCTTTCTGCCACCAGCTTGTCTGTTGGCAGAATGATTTCCTATGAGCCAGCTGCTTGCCCAGCCCTTTTCCACCCCTCCAGCTGGGGTGTGGATGGGCAGGAGGACTTTTCCAGATGTGCACAGCTCTGGGTGTAGCTCCCACACAGCTCAGGGCTGACAGCTCTGCCCTGGTGCCCGTGACAGGCTCAGGCCAGTCCCCACACCTGGGCAGCAGAAGGGAGGACCCAGGAGCCTGGAGCCTCAGCTGGGACATTGGGAGGGACTCCTGCACCTACCCAAGGTCCTTTCCAATTTTCCTGAGGCAGCACTTCCTGCAGGAGATGTAGAGGACAGAGAAGTATCCTGATTTAGGAATGCCTGGACTTCCATGGGCCTGTGAAGCCCAGAACAAGAGAGCAGCAGCACTGGACCAAATGTGCCCAGCTTTGAGGTGTGGAGATAAAGGAGCCCTGGCAGAGCTCTGGTCTGTCAGGTGGGAGCTTGCTCTGCCTCTTGGCTGGGCAGATTCACTGGCAGAGCTCCTTGCTCTCACCATCCTTCTTTAAAAGTGTCTATAGAATATATTCTGTGTGTAGGGAATGTATACACACATTGTATCTGTGTCACTGGACTCTCCTGGCCATGCCCCTGGGACACGACCCTCAGCGTTCCCAGGCAAGACGGGGACAAGCTGGTGACACCCCCTGTGCTTGATTTCACCAGCCACAAACCTCTGACTGTCATCCTGGGATCCCCCACGGCCCAAAGGAGAGAGGAAAGCTGGCAGACCTTCGAGGTCAAGGAGTACCACCGCCACCCAGGCTTTACAAGGTCTAACAAGGAAAATGACATCCTTCTGCTGAAGGTAACCTGGAGCACTGCATGGCCCCCATGTGCAGAGCTGAGCTGCAGCCCTGGAGCAGAAGGGGACAGTGGATTACAGGCCAAACGCTCACCTCTGTGTTTTCTGTCCAGCTGAATGGCAACGCCACCATCAACGGCCACGTCAGGCCCATTTCCTTCGAGAAATCCAAAGTTCGTGGTGGGACCGAGTGCAGCGTGGCCACCTGGGGCTCCAGGACAGCCCCTGTCACCATCATCAAACAAAGGGACTGCCTCAGCCACTACCCAGGGCTCGCTGACAACTTCATTTGTGGCCGCAGCAGATCCTCGGGGGTACCTGGAAAGGTCAGTCCCTGACCAGGGAGGAGGAGGAGGCTGCGGGGGAGGATTTAGCCAGGGGCAAAGCTCAAGGGAGAAGAGGATCCTTGCCTTCCCAGGGCACAGGACCTGGGAGTTGGCAGCAGCACAGGGGGACAACAGCTTGGCCAGAGGGGGTCACCCTGAACCTCACTGCTGGTCTGAGTGTGTTTTGTGTCTGAAGGCAGCAGAGGGGCAGAAATGAAGCTGCAGTGTTCCCCCAGCTGGGTCCCAAACAAAGCTGTCACCAGTCCCTTGTGGAGGCAGAGTTATCTCCAGCCTTCTGCTGGGAAAATCCTGTCCTGATGCTTGCAGCCTCCTTGTTCTTTGCAAAGGCCCTGGAGTCCCCAGAACCCAGCACTGACCTCTCTCTTCCTTTTCACAGGGTGATGCTGGGGATCCACTGGTCTGCAACAACAAAGCCTACGGCATCTTCTCCTACAGGCACAACAACTGGCCTGGGTTCTACACACACATCGCTCCTTACCTGCCCTGGGTCAACAGTGTCATGAAGTCAGGGTGACCCTGCTGCCCCTGCAGCTGCTGCCCTGGAGAGCTCACCCTCCAGAGCCCCGTCCTCACCAGCTTTCTTTTCCTTTCTCCCTGGGAAACATCTCCCACTGGTCCTCGTGGATGTGGCAAGGACTCCCCTGTGGCCAAGCTGAAGCCTGCCCGTGGTGGGGCTGGCCCAGAGGCTGTGCCTGGGCTGTGCTTGTCCCCTGTGCACCCCGGGGAGTGCCTGCACTCCTTCACTGCTGCCCTGGTTTAGCCCTTTGTGGCTCCAGCTCCGGAGAGGAGGCAGCAGGACAGCCCTAGAGAGGTGCCAGTGGCTGAGGGGATGTCTGTAACCCTCAGGGGAAGGCTGCACAAGGAGATCAGAGGGATCCAAAGTGCAGCCTCCTCCCCATCTGTCATTTGTGACACCACATGTCTGGGTGTCCTTTGCCCATGCCCTTTGCTGCAGAGTTGCCCAAGCTCCAAGGAGGACAACTCCAGTTCCTGCTTCACTACTGCTGTCTCCTACCTCTCAACCCTGCTGCCTCCCTTCTCCCCCCCTCTGTAGCTCCAGTGTTGTAAGAACCCATGAAAACAATAAATCTCATCAGCATGTGAAAGCCTTTTTCCTGGTGCCATTTGGATTTCTCTGGCCCTCTGGCCCCAGTCCTGAACAGCTCAGGACAAAGTCACAGCTCAAAGAGCTGAATCCCAAGCTGGAGGTTTCTACCCCAACCAATGGCCTCCATTTTCTGTGCCACCTAAACCTCCAGAATAGATTTCCAGTCTGGATTTCAGGGCAGGGCCTCTCCTCGTTCCTTCCAGGGACCTCCAAGCTGCTGCTTCAGGGGATTTCCTCACTCCATCACATCCTCTCCCCCATGGGCCCCTATCAAATCTACTCCATCCCACCTCTGGCTGCCATTCCACACAAAACCAGCATTTTCCCCCCCGTGCACCTCTGTCACTCACAGGTGTTCATCAAGGCACACTGAGTCATCTTCTTTTTAGTGAAGCTGGCAGCAAAGAGAGGAACCACACAGTCCCACCATGGCCTGATAGTCAGTAAATATTTTATTTCTCCATGTCGTGGCTTAACACAAAAAAATAAACCCCTGCCTCCTCTACAATAGAGCTTAAAAATATTGCAACCTGAGGAAATTAATCTGGAGATTTGGCAAGAGACACGGCAAGAGGAGCTCAAACACTTCCGTCAGATGTTTAGGATTTCATTGACAAAAACACACTTCTGGGGAGTGTTTGCCTTTCCTTCTGCTCACCTCTCCCAAAAGTGACTTGTCAGGGGCCATTCCAACATCTGTGGCAGCACTGGATAAGAAACACAAGGCCAAAGATGTGAAGACTCCAACTATTTTCCAAACCTTATAATTCAAAGTGTCTAAAAGTCCCCAGGTCACCCACCTGCCTAAGAAAAGCTGCAGCTGAGCAGAGTTATCAGTGGTTTTTGCCGTGGGTGATGTTGCACAAGGAAAGCACCCCTAGCACATTTCTGCTGAGTTTTCCATGCCCAGAGTGCCCTCTTTGGGTTGGCAACAGGGTGTGTTCTTCAAGGTTCTGTCTCTAAACAACTTCCAAACTGTTCCAAAAAAACTTACCTCCTGCAGTTTGGAAGCAAATCCATGGCTGAGCTAAGGCACCTCTTTCCCCCAGGGTTCTTTACATCATTTAATCTGCTCTGAATCAAGGGTTGCAAAGCTGACATTGAGCAGAGACTTGTTTTCTACTGAGGCTGCCAAACCCTGCCCAGAAGAATTTCCCAGTTCTCATCCTGCATCTTTTGTGCAAAGAGCCTGTCACCTCTTGGAGAGCCAGAGACCTGAGTCACTGGGAGGGAGGATGGGAACCAGCAGAGCAGGAGAGACCTGTCTTTGGGGAGCTCTATGAAAACACCATTTATTTCCATGGCCAGGAGCTACAGATACTCACCTGAGATGAAGGGAGGAGCAGCTGCAGTGCACAGGAGTGGCCAGGGACAAATACCAGCACTTGGCCAGGGGTGTAGAACAGCCCTGGGCAGCAGCTGAGCTCCCTGACCGGCCACATCCTCACCCAGCTCAGCAGCTGGGCTCCCCCAGAAGCTTCACACAGCCCAAGTGTGGAGTCTTTGTCACACAGTGCAGCATGGGAGCCACAAAAACCCTTCCAAAGCCATGAGTTCTCCACCCACAGTGGTGGAGATGTTACAGAAATTGCTTGTGGAGGCTTAACTGCCCAGCCAGGCTGCGTGGCAGGAGATAAAGCAGCTGGAGGACAGTTGTACCAAACTGGTATCACTGGGAGAACCCACAGGAAACAGCTTGGCTTAGAACAAGCCCTTGCTGAGGCCAGGGCTCAAGAAGCTCTTGACAGAAATGTTGGTCCAACAGCAGCTGCCATTCCCCAGGCCAAGCTGGTCCCGAGCTCCTGAGCTGCACAGCAACTTCAGAGCCCTGTGTGGGATCAGGATAACACAGGGGAGAAACCTGAGGAGAGGAGGGCAGCTTTATACTCCTGCTTTATGAATTCCACATGACATTTTACTCTTACGCTGGACAGTTTCTTCCCTCTCTCCCCAAGAGGGCAAAGGGAAGGCTGAAAGGAAAGAGCTTCCTCCTGCTGCGAGGAAGATGGCTGTCCAAGGACAAGGCAAATCCCAAACTCTCTCTTCTTTGCCCTTTTCTTGCACGTGGGACTTTTTTTTTCATATGAAAAATATGAAAATTGATTTCATTCATGTCTGGTTTACCCATGTGCACAAACCCTGCTTTGGTGTTGGCAGGGACATCCAGTGGCCAGGTTTAAAGTGATTTGCAGCACTGCCACAACCCCAGTCCCTGGGCCAGCTCACCTTATCAGGACACTCCCCTGGGCCAGAGCCCAGCTCTGGCAGCCCTGTTTTGCCTGGAGCAGGCTGCAGGCCAGAGGAATTACCCAGGCAGTGGCAGGTGGCCTGAGGACACAGCCTCCCGTGTTCCCAAGCCCTCTCCTTGCGGGATGGGCACGGGATGATCGCAGGAGCCGAGCGCCTCTGGCCCCAGCTGCGGAGCTGGAGGTGAGGAGGAGCTCTCTGTGCTGCTGGGAACATTTCATCCAGCCTGGGCTGGAGTGGTCCTTGGGAAAGCAGTGACTGTGAACCTGCTGCATGGGCTGTTCCCTCAGCTGCCTCCTTCCCTGGGCTGCTCCAGCCTCCTGCTCCTGCAGTGCCACACTCCAGGGACAGCCCACACACACCCCGAGGCTGCAAAAGGCCAAAACACCAGGCCCTCACAGCCAGCTGGAAATATTGGGCGTTAAAGGCTTCATCTTTTTCCTTGAAGAGCCTCAACTTGTTGCTTTGCTTTATTTAAACAGTATTTGGCTCTTTGCAAAGGACAACTCGTGACCCCCACGGAGCTGAGGACACGAACGGGGAGCACTGACACTGCTCCCCAGCGAGGGGACAGAGCCACTGACAAAAGCAACAAAAACTCACCCATAACTAGAAAAGTGACCATTTTTAAGTCCTTGCCAGTGCTCTGGCCACCAGACCACTGTTCCCTTGCTGGTGGGAGCCAGCAAAATGTTTCAGGCTGCCCAGGAGCTGCAGTTTCACCTGTGCTAAGTGACCTTGAAGAGAGCAGAACATCCTCAGTTGCAGCTTCCTGAAAACACAGGAAACCTTTGCAAAGAGGAAATTGGCCATCTCTACCCACTCCCAGCTGATTTAATGCAACATTCCTGGAGAATGAGCCCAGAGAAAAGGAATTAAGCTCTATAAACTCCATCTCAGGAAATCCCTTTGTGGAAGTTGTCACAGTCATCCAGCCCTGGACTCCTTAAGGGATGATTTTAAGCAGTTTCATATTTCAGTCCACATTTCCAACAGACAAGACTGGAAGCAGTTCTGGTCCCACCAACATTCCTGCTATTGGCAACACATATCCTGCTTGGAATTGTGCCTGCAATGGGCTGACACCACAGCAAGAGGCAGCAGCAAACACCAACAGCTTCCCTTAGCAATCCTACTCCCCAAATCCTGGAAAACTTCAAATCAAGACACCACCTTAAACTCCCAGTCAGACACTGCTGACACTTCAGAATGATTGGTACGGTGTATTATACATAATTATGGTGTATTACACCTTTTATTTACCAAAACATGCTTTGTTCCTGTGCCTCAGAGTCCTGATTTTTCTGACAGGAGGCAGAGCTGCAGGTCCCACAGGGTACCAGGGAGGAGGAGAGAAGACAGGAGAGAAGAAACACACACACAACCACCACGGCTTTTAGGAACAAAATTTATTCCAATTTCAAACAGAGAGTTTATTTCAGGAGAAAGATATGAAAATCAATTTCCATCAGATATTTCTGTAATAAGCGTGTTGCCCAGCAGTCAGAGTGGGATCATTCCGAGAAACAATCACACTCCTGGACTGGAATGAGACAGTTTGGAGTCTGAACAGATCCTGACACTGGGCATCTTATTCAGAAACTCCTTTACCCCACCCTCTTCCCTCCCCGCCCCCCAACACGCACAACAATACATGCATTGCAAATGACAAGGTTTAAAAACAGCATTTTATATAGTATTCTTTTTAAATAGGATAATGTTTAAATTGTCTTAAATCAGGATCCTATAATATACAAGTATAACCAAATAAATTTCCACCACATTGGCACTTGAAAAGAGTCTCTGGCACTACTAAAGAAGGGGCATTGGCACAAACCATACTCTTAAAAAACTGGGTGCTGCATAACACACTTTATCTCTGCTGGACTCTAACGACCTGGGCTCTGTACAGGACAATACAATGGTCAGCACACTCCGGAAGTACTTTTTTTTTTTCTTTTTTTTTTCTTTTTTTAAATTATTTTTTGTCTTTTTTTTTTTTTTTTAAACCAATAAAACACATGAAGAAAAACCATAGTTGAACGCAAGGCCAACATTGCTAGGAAGCAACAACAAGAGACCAAAGAATCCAACTCGAGGAGAAGGGGGAGGCAGGAAGGGCAGGAGCTGACACGCTGCAGCTGGAAGGGGCTTTTGCTCACCAGGTAGCCAATCCACGTGGAATGGTGCAAGGAAAAGGGATGGTCCTCTGCTCACTGACTTCAAGTTTCAAACTAGTTCAAAGTATGTTGGTTTCTTCAACAGAACAAAGATTAAAAGTGCACAAGGAGCAGAGGTTAGCAAGGAGACCAACTCCTCAGGCTCTAGATTCCCTACAACAACCCAATTTTACCTCTCTTCTGAAAGTCACTCTCAACCTGCAGAGAATTCTGACAGGCCTCACTTTCAGAAAGGTTGATACAGGCAAATTTGGTTTTAAGGTTTGGCACTTTTGCTAGGGCAGGCATTTGCCAGCCAACAGAGACAGGAGCCAGTCCTGCAGGAACACTTCACTGGCCAAGCTGGAGGCACACAAGCAGCTGCTCACTAAGGAAAGCACGTGCTAACACTGGTATCTTCTCACACATGATACAGTCACAGACAACTCCAGGTGACGTGTACAGGTCTGACCCATTCCTACCCCAACCCAGGAGGAGGCTTCAGGAACTCAACGAGAGCCACTGAGCAACACTTGCCCCTTCCTCCCCAAGCCAGTTCTCAGGTCAACAGCTACCCCAAGCAGGTGCCCCACAAGGTACAGCACATTCCCTAAATCCTTGTGCCCACAGCCTCCCACAGTTGCCTGCCACGATGCAGAGTCACTCTGCAAGAGACAGATGCCAAGATCCCTCCTCCTGTGCCAGGGCAGCAGCTCTTAAAGAAAAGGGAAGGTACAAAACAAGACAAAAAAAAGTTTCTGATTCAAGTGGAAGTACCACCATCATTCACCTTGGAAAACAGAAACTTCTGGGAAGTTACTTTCCAAGAACCTGTTTATCTCAGTGCCAGGCTCATTGCTGGCAACAGCTGTAGTGTGAACCATTTACAAAAGGATCACAGAAGCGGAAGGAGGCTGGTGCTGCCGTCTGCTTCAGAGGAACAGCACTTAGGATACATGATTATAAATTCCTCTTTATAAGACAATTTCTACAAACTGGATCATTTTGGCATAAAGATGGAAAAAAAAAAAACAACAAAGCTGTAAAATCGATGCAAAGCTGTCTGACACATGGGAATCCCTCTCATTCCTCCCAAGGGTTAAATGCAGTCCAGAGCATGGCTAGTCTAAAGAGATGCTATGTTTCCCTCAGCATCACCACTCAGACTGGCTCTTCAACTGTTGGTCCCATGGCTACTGTTCCAACTTGAGCTCTGTAATCACCTGGAGCAGAGCTTGCTTTGCTCTGTCGTGCTCTGAGCACACAGAGGCTTCGCTCGGCTACTCTGGAAAATGAGGGACCTATCAACAGAATGATTCAAAATTATGTCCCTCCATAGTTTAGTGTTCTAGATCAAAGCATCTTAAGCATCTCAGACAGTTAGATTTACTCTTACAACGCTGTGCAAAACACTGATGTAGTGCTCTGTCTACAAAAGAGACAAAATATCAACAGCCCCCTTCAACAGTGCAGCTCGTTTAGTCTTTTTTCTACTGGCAGCCTTCAAGGGGGCAATCTGGTTGATCCAGAGGATTTGGACCCAATGCTACTTGTTGGAATTGAAACAGAAGCATCAGTAATGGCTGACTGACAGTGGGTCACACCTCCTGCTTCCCACTCTCTCTCTCCCTGCCTTGCCAAAGCACTTCTTTCTCCCAGGCTGGCAGCAGCCCTTCAGCACCTTGACTTGCCTCAGCTCTGGAAAACAAAGCTCTCCTGTGTGCAAAGGCTTCATCTCCTCCTGCTCAGTGGAGATGCAGGTGGCATTCAGGATCCAGAACTACATCCACGCTGCCTTCCAGCAAGTGCTGCTGCCTCTCTTCTGCTCTCCTCTGCACCAAGTGCAGCCAGGGCAGGACTGGATCCTGCAGCAGCCACTGCCAACAATTAACCACTGCTAACACAACCACCACAGGCACCCCGGAGCAAGGGTGTGTGCAAGTCTTCCAAAGAGGATCCCACACTCCTCCAAAGAGGAACACAGCAGCATGTGCCTCAGGGGAATGCATAAACAAGAGAGACAGAACTGCTGCTCCCTCCAAGAGCTATCCTCAATCTCCCCAAGTAAGAATCCTACCAGAGCCTGTCACCCTGCAGCTCTGGTCCTCTCTGACACTCTGCAAGCTGGACATGGCTGAGGAATTCTTACAAAGTCATACACACTGGCACAAAATGCAATAAAACAAGGCTTGAGTGCTAGCAGGCAGCAAGAAAAGACCATGGCACAGACTAAGGTTTCCAATCCAGGCAAAATCTGACGTTCGAATGCCACAATCACTCAGTGTGCTTTTGGTAACTGCTGCATAGAGAAGTTGCTCACTGATGTCAAAAACTCTACCCAACCAAACAGTTCCTCTCTGCAGACTGAGCCTTGTGCGCACACGGCCACGCGCTTGTGGTGTGGGTGGGATGTGTTTATGCGTGTGGAAAAAAAAAAAAAAAGAAAAAAAGAAGAAATAAAACTGAAATAAAATAAAATTTAAAAAGAACAATTACAGTCAGGCACTTCCCCAGGCTCAGCAGCTATTGCTCCAAGAGCTTCCATCATTTGTAGTCCATGAACAAAATACAGCAACACGTAGCAAACTATGTATAGAACATCAATAATTTAAAAAAAAAATCACAGTCTCCATACCTTTTATAATTGATAACAAAAATTACTCAGAACATATAAAGAATGGAAAAGTGATGGCTTTTTTTGTTTGTTTGTTTTGCCTTTGCCTTTTTCTTTTTCTTTTTTTTTTGCACAATAGTTGGAGAGCAATCGCTCCTCCCCAACATTTCATCACAGTGAACCATGGAGCGTGTCCTGGGGAAGGGAAGGGAAAGAAGGAGGGGAAGGAAGCAGGATTAGCAAATTACACCAGAGGCACCCTATAGCACAAGGCAAAGGGACCAGTAGCATTCTGCACTCCCACAGTCCAGTGAATTCACAATCTCAGCTGGAAAGTGTTGGGGATTTTTGTTTTTTTCTACATATACCACGGGAATGAAAGGGAGGAAAAAAAAAAAGTGGCTTAGCAACAAAGGAAAGATCAAGATGAGGCTGCCTTAGCTGCTTGGCAAAAATTAAGAAGTAAGCAAGGTGCTGAAGAAATGAGGCATATCCCCGTTAACTGTGACATAAAAGCAATTTGTTAAAAATATGAAATCAACTACTCTGTGGACAGAGACATGAGACTCCAGGATAACACCGAGCACTTGCCACTCCACAGATCAGACAATTTGCAATCATTACATCATCAAAAATTAAAACTTTTTTTTTTTTCCTGTCATATTTAAAATTTCATTTTTTTGTCTTTTCTTCACAAAGAAGCCTCTCAAGGGGCAAGAGCAGAGCAGGTCAAACCAGGTTGTACTCCTTCAGGTTGAGCTGTAGGATGGTGTCCTTGACAGCTGCAAAGACGAAACGGATGTTTTCTGTGTCTGTGGCACATGTGAAATGGGAATAGATGATTTTATCACTGTCGGGATTTAAATCCACAAACATCTTGAGGATGAACTCTCGGGCTGCCTGTGCATCCCTCTGTGGGCCTGCAGCAAACAGAGACACCAGTGAATGGCTTCCCTCCCATGCATCCCCCAGATCCATCAACTGATCCAGCAGCACTTTTTCCTATGGCTTACAGAGCTTTAAAGAAGAAATTAAGATTCTTTTTGGGATAAAAGTTCCAAGAGCTGAAGTGTCATGCTTTTCAGCTGTCTAACCAAATCCCACAAGGGCACTGGGCATTTTGCAGACACTGATGGGTCAGTTCAGACCCTGCTTTGGAATTCAGACCTTGGAACAACCCTGGGTGGGAGCATCCACTGTGTAACACTGGCAGATGCTGGACAGACACCACTAAATGCTCTCCCCATGGAAATGGGGTGTAAATTCCTTCCTAATGTACAGGTGGATCTCTCAGGCTGAAAGACACAAGCACATATTTTGGAAACAAGGGTTATTGCCAGTCAAAAGTACAGTCAGTGTCCTCCAGCTGGTGACCTCACAGGAGCTAAAAATGGGAATTTTGGCCAGTTTTCAATTCACAATGCTGACAGGTCCCAAGAAAATAGTCACCTACTGCAATTTCTTTCACAGGACTGCTGTTGTTGCATGGCAAATAGCATCTCTTGAGAGGAAATCTGATGGGCAACCTCCCACTTACAGGCCATGCAGCATCCCTGAGGGATCTCCTTGTAGGAAAAAAAGAAAGTACACAACACCCCCTGAGGCTGGGATCTGTCTCCAGCTGTTAAGCTCCATTTGAAGTAGGCACTGTTTGGGCAGCAGTTCTTCAGCCATTCCCAGCCTGCTGGAAAAACTTGGTGTTCCCACCAGAGCTCCAAGCAGGAACTCCAGATGTGGGAGGACAACTGACCAAGAGCAATTTCATTGGTCCTCTAAAAGATGAAAGCTGTTTGCAAATGGTAATTCTTCCTTTACCTCATATTTTTCAAGCAAATAGTTACAGAATTAATACACGAGAGCATGGCAAGAAGCCTTTTGCCTGATCCCATTTTCCCCTACTTTGATTTTATTGTCAGTCCTGTACAGATGTGTTACCAGCCAGCTTTAAATGCACTCAGCTGAAGAGCCTGAAATAATATTTTGGCTAAGGAGTTTTGTTTCAGATGGGAAATTCTGTTTCACATAGAGATTATTTTCCCACAACAGCAGATGGCACGCTAATAAGAACTTCAAGCTGCAGGAAGATTTTTTAGCACCATCATTTGAACAACTTGGGTATTTGACCAGTTAGTTTCTCAAAACAAAGACTCAAGTCACTTCTTGATAGAGGGTTAAAAGGTCCAGAAAACCAGTAAACTGCCATGTTTATGAAACTGGTTATGTGTACAATTCCATTGTTTAATACTTAGCAGTGCATTTTGGAGGGGGTAATTCTTCATCTAGGAGAGGCTCATTATTTGATCATCCTATCAGAGTCCAGTTGTCTATGCATGATTAAGATATTTTTGTGATGTTTTCTCATTGCTGTAGGCATTCTTTCTCCAATTAATGTCTTTTCCACTTCTAGATCTGAGTGTTCTTTAAAAAACAAGTAAGTTTTAACCAAATCACTTCCACCCCATCAAGTGTTCCCTCTTAAAAGCCACTCACCATCAAACTCTGGGAAATAGTCAACAAGGTGGGAATACAGGATCTTGTCTTCCAACAAATCTTTCTTGTTGAGAAAGAGGATAACAGAAGAGTTTTGGAACCATGGATAAGTTATAATGGTTCGAAAGAGAGCTTTACTCTCTTCCATCCGGTTCTGAAATCAGAAAAAGAAAGCCCTGTTTTCACAAAGGAGCACTAAAATGCCTTTCTGCTGCCTGCACAAGCACTCAGATCTGTAGTAATTCAGCATCTCAAACATCATACAGAAAGTACTTTGGCCCCAGGTAGATTCCGGTTCAAGCTGGATCAATAAATGGAAAGGAAATGCAAAATCTGAAGGACTCAACCTTCATTTATTTGCCAAGCCTTTCACATCAAAAGACTTAAAAGTCATTTTATGCTTTAACAGTCGTGTGAGAGGACTGTCCAATGATACTTTGTGAGCATACTATGTGTACTAGAAAAAGAGCAACTACTGTTATCTAATAGCATGTTTTTAATCTATTAGCAAATGCCAAAATTCAGAATTGCACCTTCAAAGAGTGCAGTCACCACCTCACAAGACAGCAAAGCCTGCAGTAACCCAGTGCAGGAAGGGGAAGGGGGAATTTGGAAGCACTTGCAGTGCCTTCCATGGCACGAGGGACTCTGCAACTTCAGATAATTTCAGTTTTCACTTGAGAAGTCCAGATGATTTGAACGCCCTCTCCCTTTTCCATCCTCAGGGACATCATGACCCGGCGAGGCTCATGTTCCCTTCGCAACAAGATCTGAAGGCCAAAACCAATAATAGTAGCTAATCCAACTTGGCACCAAGCACCTGGGTACCAGCCTTCAAGAAACTACAAAAACATTCCTCCCTCCTTTCCTTTCTTCCTCCTCTCCTTCCTCCCTCCTTTCCTTTCTTCCTCCTCTCCTTCCTCCCTCCTGCAGAGTTCCCATTCTTTGGCTCACCTCATTATCCGATTCCACCAGAACTTGGTCATATTCACTAAGTGCTACTAAAAACATGATGGAAGTCACATTTTCAAAGCAATGGATCCACTTCCTTCGTTCTGATCTTTGACCTCCAACATCCACCATTCTAAGGAAGAGAAGTACATAGAGTATCACAGAGGTAGCTGCAGTTCTCTGAATGCAAAGGACCAGCAAACAATGAGAATTAATTTGGTTTTTTACCATTCCAGTTAACCTGGCACAGGGATGTGACAGTATCTGCCTGTTAGCAAAACCAGCAAGTTTACAAAACACCCTGGTCCAGAAATACACCAAACTGAAAGAATGGCCACAGGTGAGTGATGACAAATTCACCCTTTACCATTTTTGTTGCATTCTGCTCAGGTTTGCTCAGCAGCAGCCCTGAGTCTGAAAAGACAAGTCCTTCAAAACTGTGCTCTGTTACATGAGCAAACTATTTTTATTTTTAATTAAAGCACCTGCTTGCCTCAAAGCTTCTCCCCCACCCAAATCTTTCTTTAGTTGTTACACTTTTGTTGGAATGTGCTGTTTAACAGTCACGCACTTCAGCCTCTCAGTTTCAAGTCCCACCTGTACAGTACACTGAAGTTATTCTGGCACTCACCTGAAGTGCCACACACGTGTTCACCTCTGATAAAACCCTACACCTATTCCCTAGGTCAGCAAAACAGAACAGGGAGAGGAGACTTCTGTGTTTCTGTAACCAAATGGTTTAAAAGAGAGGATGCAGGTTCCCTTATTCCTCCCTGGCAATGCCACACTGTGGTGGGGAAGGGCAGAGAGCACCCAAGCACCAGAGAGAAACACAGGAATATTGCTGTGTTCAGCCTGGTCATGCCAGGCTCAGTTGCTGGCTTAAGCCTGCAAAGACCATCTGCTGCTGCAGGAGCACAGGCAACAAGTTTTGGTGCCACCCTGAGAGCACAAAGTAGGCACAGAACACCAGCTCTCAAGGCAGGTGCTGGGTTCAGGGAAGTATTTCTGCACAGAAGGTGTCAGCCCTTGGTGGCTCCAGCTCTCAACACATCCCTCAGCTGCCTCAAAAGCCACAATTTCAGCCTGAGATGGCAGCAGTGCAATCTCTCCCAGGAAGGACACCAAGCTGGTTCCCTGGCTTTGAAGTGTCACTGATTCAAAAGCAGGTGCAGTTTTCTGCCAGCCAAAACATCAGCCCACCCCAATTCGAGCAGCACCCATCACACATCCACTCAAACCATCCGGACACACCAAAGCAACCCAGAACTCATCCTTCCTGAAGCCATCTCCCTGCTGCCTCAGCTCAGCTGTAACATGAAGACACCTCCAGTACCTGAAGATAATATTCTCTAGGTCAAAGGGGTACTCTATGATCCCGGTTGTAGGGACTCGAACCCGTAGCACATCTTGCTGAGTTGGTAGATATCCTGGGGTAGCGATACGATCCACATCGCTGAGATAGCTGCAAGCAGGACAGTGGGGAAAAAAATAACAAAGAAAAAAGAAAAATACTGCCTTAGGTTGCGGCACAGAAATGTACAGATGTAAAAACTGCTGCATGAAGTCTTTCTGTAGCGTAATGAGAAAGGCAGAAGTTGTCTGAATTATTTTAAATATGGTGCGGAAAACGAACAGAAAATATTTTTGGGGAACAGTAATTCACCAGCCAGACCCTTTGGAGGATAAACAAACACACTAAAAACAACTTTATCAACTCTGTATAGGAGTGGGGAAGACAATCTTTACTACAGAGGAAGTTCAACCACAGTAGATGCTTTATGTTTCAGGATCAAGTCTCATCCGAGGTTTTCTACTTATAAATGTAAAAATGTACACTTACTTACTTAAAATGTAAAACATCCTCTGTACATTGCCAAACTCAATGGATTTATAATTAATAAAATCTGAGTTACACCTGTAGGCCAAAGGCAAACCTGAAGAGAAAGAGCAGCACTCCTGCTGCCCAAGAGCCAGGATCAATACAGATGGAATAATGTGGAGATTCTGGCCTCAGGTAGATCCTGAAGCAGATGTATGAACACCCTTTAACACCCACCAGAACACCTCATACTCTCAGGAAAAGCAGCAAAGGATAAGGAAACAAACTCTGGACTTCAATAAAAAAATGTGGACAGGTATAATTGGTTAGACCATCATTCCCATCACGAGCATGCCAGTGACTGTATACTTACTATTTAGCTGAGTCAGAAAGTTGATATTCTCTTCTCCTGTCATAACACTCTTGTATTCCAGGGTCGTTCCACAATGTTTTAATTGCACTTACATATGGCTGCTCAAATGTCATGACCTTTTCTACATCCACTTCTCGGATCAGCACTGCATTGGCCTGGAGATTGAAAAGCAGAGGAAAAGAGAGAAAAAGTTAAAAAAACCCCAAAACTGGGGGGCATAAAAACACCCACCCTACAATGGCTAAGCAAAGGATGGACTATAGTAACTACCACAGCCCGTGGTGTCTCTGAGGTGGTTATCCACACCAAGGGGCTTTTGCCAATACCCCCAATAAATAAAAACCAAAGTGAAGTTCTGCACAAGTTATAGCAAGCAAAAGTTGGCAGATTTTATTTATCAGAACCCCTCCACCATGCCTCACGTAAAGCACAGGCAAAGCTTTCTCACACTCTGCATATTCTCACCACAGACAGGAAAGGGGCACCATTCAGTCCCTACTGAAAATTATTCAAAATCAGCTCCAAGACACTGTGTGACAGGACAGATAAAATACAGATTCAAAATATTAAAGATACTAAGCATTAAAAAAAGCAAAATATGCTATCAAAAAAAATCTATTTTCCTGGCATGCCCTCTCTCTCACTGTCCTCCCACTCAAAAAGATAAAGTAATTTAGATCAGATCTGTCTAAAATTAATTCCTGGTCCCAAAACCAGCATGTTTCTGTGGTTGAGACCAAAATTCTTCAAGAAAGGTTTGTATCCTTGGTCAGTAGCTACCAGAAAAACAGAAAGATTGTAGAAACAGGGGTAACTACCAGCATAGGTCTGTGTCTTTTTGGTTCAGCATGTATTTTGCCAGCTTCAAGTTCCAATAAGAACAGCAACATATGCAAAGAAAATGCCAACACATTCAGCAACCCTGAATCCTTGAAATTAATAAAAAGAACACCCCTCCTATCCCTTCCATCATATCCCAATCCCTTGCTCCCACCACTCACTAGGCACACCAGTGCACCAACCATGCAAAGTTGCTCTATCCCTTAACACCACCAAGTAAAAGGAGTTGCATATCAAGAAAATGTCATAAAAAGTTTATAGAAAAGAGTTCAGGGAGGTTGAGGTTGCAATGCAGAAAGACACAAACAAACAAGAACTCAAAATCCTCACTGACTAAAGAGACGTGCAAACACTGAGAAACTTACCTTGTTCTGTTCATATTTGTACAGAATCTTCAGGGTTTCCATGGCTCTTATCATAGACTGCATGGCAGTGAAGATGTTTTGGTACACCAGCTTGGTGAAGCCTTTTTTGTCCTCTTCAGAGTAGCCTGAGCCATGAATTATACGCATTTGCTTAATGAACGTGCTTTTCCCACTCTCCCCAGTGCCTACAGGATGCAAGACAGCGAGTTAGGAGCCACCAGGAGCAAAGCCCAGGACAGATGAAAGCTCCTATCAGTACACCCAAGCACACACTACTCCCAACCCCCTTTTTGTCACTTCCCAGACTGGTAAAACACAGCCTGGGTTGTTCATCCCCGCTACGAACCCGGCAGCGTGGCAGGAAGACACCTTGTCCTTTACAGCAGCCTTCAAAAGTAGCTCTGGTACTTATTCCAAATCTCACGTTACAGCCACTCCCACACGTCCTGCGTCAAGAGGCCCTTGCCCGTCACACCTGACCTATTCCCAGATACTCCAGCAAGATGCTACAACCAGCCAGGAAGGGCCTGGACACACTCTCAAGCCAGGAAAGTGCTACAGACCCAGACTGCAGTGAGTGGCCAGGAGAAGGCCAGTAAACACCAAATTTTCTTTTGCTCTAATTTGGCACAAAATGCTCTTTGCCTTATACACGACGTGTCTTTTCATAGGAAAGAACCAAACACAACAGGAAAAAAATAAATCAACTCTAAAGGAGAACGGAGCTCAAGAAACTCTTTGCTCATCCATCCGACACGAACAAGCCAGGCAGCACATCTGCCCTGCATCCCAAACTGCTGTGCAAAGGTTTGCTCCCCAGGGCTGAACCCACAACCCAGATTGTGGCAGCATTCCCGAGATCCTGCTCTGGATGCGAGGGAGTTAAAAATGGCGTCTGGCAGGGAGAGCAGAGTAGGCCACTGCTCCCAGCTGTCGGTGCCGTGCCTGGGTCCCCACGGGCTGCAGCCTGCTCAGCAAGGCCACTGCTTCCTTCTCTTCCTTCTCTCCCAGGTTTTACTGCCAGGCCCGGGAGCAGATGGGAGGGCAGGACACGGCACAGGGCAGCCCTTCCAGCACCAGCTTCCTGCACCGTCACTCGGGCAGGTCCTTCCACTCCTACATTTATGGCCCCACAGCAGTGTCACTCAGCATGTGAAGGCCACCAGATGATACCAAAGGACAGTGGGAACTTTCTAACAGGGTGAGTAGGAGAGAAAAAGGCCATCAGACGGCACCCACGCAGTTACAGAGCCTTGCTAAATTCACAATTCAACTGGGACATCCCCAGTGACATCTGCCCCGTGCACACAGCCCTTTGTGGAGGGGACACAGGCCAGCTCTCACCTGGGACGAGCTTACCTCCACATTTCATCAGCCTAAATGGACACCACGATATTTCTGTGGAGTGCTTTTGCTCAATCTTCTAAAATTTGCTACAATTATGCAGGATATTGATAAAAACCCCACACCTCTCTAACACAGTGGCCCGGCTCACCTGACTGTGGAGACCAAAACCTCAAAATGTATCACATCAGGGATACAAATCTTTTTGACCTGTAGTTAAAATGCTGACAGGGCCCTAGCTCTCCCCACAGGCACCACCAGATCCTCCTCACAGCAGGGGAGAGATGGATTCAGACAGGATCTCATTCATCCCAATACACAATTACTACTATGTAGATACTCACTTAGTCATTTTATCTTGTTAGGCTAAAAGGCAAATAAATAAAAATGCTCAGATAAATGCAACAAGCACCTAACTAGAAGCAGAACGTTTGAAATGAACAGCAAGAAGTGACAGAAAGGACGTCAGCACAGCCAGAAATTAACAATGTAGACACTATCAATATGCAACAAACTATCTCCATCTTGAATACAAAGGTGCACCCTAAGTGGGGGAAAAACTGGAAACTGAAATCTTTTGTGGTTTCTGTCAGTGTGGTGAGAAATACTTCCTTGTCTTTTACCACAGTGACCAAAACTGAGAGGGAAAAAAAAAAAAAAAAGGTGGTGCTTCAAAGCATTTCAACAATGAAAATGTAAGAGAAACCTCAACACCAACACCAGACCTTTGCTTGCTTCAGAACTTTGAACTGAGTTCAAACAGAGATTGTTCCTGTCACTCCATCACTGCCCTTTTTTGGTTTGGGGGTTGGTTTTGGTTATTGGTGGTGGGTTTTTGGTTTGGGGTTTTTTTTGCTGTTTTTGTTGGTTTGGTTTTTTTTTAAGGGGCCTTTTGCTTTCCTTGAGGCACAACATTACACCAGCAGGTTACACGCTCTGGTGGGCAAGTTCTACAACTCTCAGGGCACAAAATCCTTTTTTTAATATGACAGGAGATAATCTGAATTCACCACTTCTTCTGCCAACACGTGAAAGCAGCAGAGTTTACAGTAACTTCCTAATGATCCTCCACTACCTCAGGGGCTCTTGTAAATACATTGCTCAGTCAACAGTATCCCATGCTTAATCATAAGTAATTTTTGTACAAAATATCCTCCCCACCCAGTAAAAAGACAAAATACTACCTTGTACCAGATGGCAATGTCCAACACCTTGAATTTCTTATTAACAGTTCATCATTGATTAGCACTGTTACTCTTCACCTCAATTTTCTGTTTTAGGCTTCACCAAAGTAACTGTCACCAGATGTAGTGACAAGAAAAATGTAACAGTTTCTACAAGGTGGAAACTCTCTCCAAATTTTGGAGATTCTGGGAAAGCCTTGTCACTAAGTCAATCATTAATACTCGTGAATATAAGAACTCCATAGAACAGGAGCAACACAGAAGAAATCCCTGCAAGCAGCAGTTACACCAAGGAGAGAGAACATAGGTTACCTGTGCCAGCTGAAGGTGGGCAATGTGCTGTATCCAGTGAAAAGCATCCTGCAAACACTGTCTACACCTAGGAGTGTTGCTTA
The DNA here is from genome assembly GCA_013400495.1 of Nicator chloris. Lineage (NCBI taxonomy): Eukaryota > Metazoa > Chordata > Aves > Passeriformes > Pycnonotidae > Nicator > Nicator chloris. Next base: position 391,569 of record WAAE01023851.1, read on the forward strand.
TCCAATAATAACCACCTTCTATATGTTTTTTTAATCTAATGCTGAATCTGTATATTTTAGAAAAGTAGAAAGGATTTTTGAGCAATCTGAATTATTTCTAAAGTAAAATCGTTAGATCCAGTGGGATCTTCTTAACCCAGATCTATCCTATAGCGACAACCTATTTTGACACAGCTGCTTCTGTGGGACTGCTTTTAGGGAAGCATGAGAGTGAGGGACACCTTCCCTCCTCTCCAAGAAGCCTTGCAGAAACTGCCACAGCATCTCCAAAGAGCAGAAATGTGAAGCCCTCGATTTTATCTTTCACACGAAGAACAGCAATACATTAATTGTGAAGGACTCAGGGTGAGGAGGAAAGGCCTGGCCTTTACTTGACAGTTATCACCAGGCACCAGTGTTGGTACTGGAGCCCTCCAAGGGGCTGGGCACACACAGCCTCCCCCCACTTCTACAAACTGTTGGGTTTGTGTTTTTTTGGGGGTTTTTTTCAGAAGGGTCAGCCTCCTTTTTTAGCTGGACCTTAATGCCTTGTCAACAGATCCATCAGATCTGCTTCAGATTCCATCTCAAGATGATACAGTATTCAAGACACAAAGCAGGATATATCTGAGACACAAGCAATGCTAAATCACAGCATGCATGAAAACTAAAACTTGAGTTTAAATTTGGGGGGTACCTAGGTATGAACATCAAACTCACTGCTGAAGAAGGAGGTACATGCCTGCAAGCCTCAGTTTGCAACTGATTACCCATCTAAACTCATCTAAACACGGCACAGTTATCCATCTGCATAGGAAACACTACTGTGTTTCCACCCGAAGACCTAGATTCTTATGGCTGCACAGGTGATCTCTACCTCTGAACACCACAGGCATCTCCTCACCCAACGCACAACTCGTGCATTCCTACTGCCTCCTCGTCCCCCTCCAGAATCACCACACCGTGCTCCCAGCCCTGCTGCCTCTCCCAGGTCTTGCCCCAGGGGAAACTGTGGTTTAGGAGCCGGAGGCCAGTTTTTCCACAGACGTTCACCCAAGGCCCAGGAGTTCACCGACAATCCTGAAAAGCACCAACTCCATCAGCGGGTTTCCACATGCTAACGAAGGCCAGCACACTCCTGAGAATCGCTTCCTCGAGACAAATTTCACGCGCCCCTGTGCGTGCCCGCCTTCACAACCAGGAATTTCAGCTACTTAGTTCCTGGTTGTGTCAAAACCCATTTTGACAGCGAACGCATCACAAAATCAAACAAAGGGCAGCCAATGAGGCGGCCGCCCCGCACGGCTCGGGAGCGGCCCCGAGCGCCGGGCTGAGGCGGGGATGGCTCCCGCCGCTTCCCCGCCACACCCGCTCCCCGCCCGGCCCGGCCACCCGGACCTGCCAAGCCCCGGGCCGGGCCCCGCGGCGGCCCCTGGGGCCGGACCGGCGCCGCGCTCCTCACCCAGCAGCAGCAGCTTCAGCTCGCGGCGCGCGTCGCGCTTGTCCCTCCGCAGCTGCTTCTCGATCTCGGCGTTGATGCGCTTCGACTCCTTCACCTCGTCGCTCAGGCAACAGGCCATCATGGACTCCAGAGTCATGGTCGCGTCGCGGCCG
>WAAE01023851.1:394590-419530 GCA_013400495.1 Nicator chloris
CCGGCCCGGCCTCGCCCCGGCCCCGAGTGCTGCGGCCGGGCCCAGCGCCAGCGCCGCCGCCGCCGCCCCCGCGCCGCTCTCGCCCGGCTGCGCCGCCGCTCCCTCCGCACGGCTCTGCCGAGACACCGACGAGCCGGCGCAACCCAACCCGCTGCCGCCGAAAACAAGCGCTGACTGACAGCGACTGAGCCCAATGGGAGAGCGCGGCGCGCAGAGAGGCGGGCCCGGATGGGCGGGACGAGGCGCCGCGACCAATCAGAGCGCAGAGTTTGGTTGGCCGGTCGGGGGGGGGGGGGGGACGCGCACGGNGCCCCGCACGGCTCGGGAGCGGCCCCGAGCGCCGGGCTGAGGCGGGGATGGCTCCCGCCGCTTCCCCGCCACACCCGCTCCCCGCCCGGCCCGGCCACCCGGACCTGCCAAGCCCCGGGCCGGGCCCCGCGGCGGCCCCTGGGGCCGGACCGGCGCCGCGCTCCTCACCCAGCAGCAGCAGCTTCAGCTCGCGGCGCGCGTCGCGCTTGTCCCTCCGCAGCTGCTTCTCGATCTCGGCGTTGATGCGCTTCGACTCCTTCACCTCGTCGCTCAGGCAACAGGCCATCATGGACTCCAGAGTCATGGTCGCGTCGCGGCCGNGCCCGGATGGGCGGGACGAGGCGCCGCGACCAATCAGAGCGCAGAGTTTGGTTGGCCGGTCGCGGGGGGGGGGGAAGGCGCACGGACGCGCGTTCCTGGAGCGGGGCGGGGCCGCCGGGCATTGTGGGAAGGTGGCGGACTGGGCGCCCATGGCGGGGCGGGCCGGGATGGGACCGGACCCTCCCGTGACCAGGCGCGGCTGGGCCGAGCGCGGCGCCGCCGCCTCCCCTCGCCCTCTATGGGCCCGTGGTTGGGCCACGCCAGGCAGGCAGGGCCTCGGCAGCCGCTGGGATGGCGGCACAGGGTGGGTGTGGGCCCCGGACGTTGCGGCTCGTCCCGCACCGCTCGGAGCCCCCAGCGGGTGCCCGGAGCGGGCCAGGCCCGAGCCTGCGTGGGACGGGCCCAGCTCAGCCCGCAGACCCCGCCAGCCCGGCCGCTTAGCCCTCGGTGCCGAGGAGGGAGAGGCTGAGGCCTCGCCGTGTGCTCCAGGCTCCGGCTGCTGCCGTGTCCCAGCCAAGCCACACCGAGCCTGCCAGCGGAGCTCTCTGGGTGCCACCTCCGAGCCCTCCCTCGCTCTCCGCCACTCCACACAGGGGGTCTCACAGCTGGCTTTATCCCAGGTTTCCTCATTACTTCCTACCAGGTGTGTTGACCTGTAACAGGTCCTTCAGCCAGCAGCCTGCTGCCTCCCCTCCATGCCACAGCCTTGTGTTGGTTCTTTTGCTGCCAGTGCTGCTTTATCTGTCAGAGCAGCGCCCCTGTGCTCTGTGGGAACCTGCCCCAAGCAGAGTACCTGCCACCTGGACTTTCCACACACACACACCCCGCTCTTGCAAGCACCTGTGGTTGCATACCTCTTACCTGCCTTGCTTGGGGTCTGTATCAAAACAGTCTTTTTGAAGGTCCAAAAAAGCACGATAGAGCTGTTACATACCTGCCTTCCTTGTTACCAGCCTGGATCATGCAATGGTTTGCCAGTTCTTACCTCTTGGCAGTTTGGCTGGGACAGAAACACAAGACACTCACAAACAACTGGTTCTATTTTCCACTTAAATTCTCTCTTATACCAGTGCTATTCCTATGAGTTCTTTCCCTCAATTAAAAGAAGTTTCTACTTTTTTTTTTTCTGGTGGTCTCTCCATAGCTGGACCTTTAACAGCATCCATACTCCCCTCCCTTTATTACATTGTCTTGCTTTCCCTCCCAGCCTCACAGCCAGGAGAACTGTTCCTTTCTCACCACACACCTCTGGCAAAGGCCATGTGGTCATTTTGCTTTGGCAGCTGAAAATTATTTAGCAGACAGAAGTGCTCAGTACAGGCAGGATCAAAGCCACAGTGGCTGTTCCCTGTGCCCTGTTGCCCTTTGGAACTCGGATGTCTGGACAGTCCTGAAGGAGACTGAGGTTCCTGTAACCCCTGAAGCACTGCCCTGACTGGGCAAACCACCCACTTGACCTCTTTGCATGTCCTCAGGCTGTGAAGGTAACACAGGGAACATGTCTGGGGCTGCTAAAGGGTTATCAAGTTGGGATTGCTGGGCTGCTCTGAACCACAAGGTGCTGTGTGTTGGAAGCTATTGTTTTGGTTGCCTTCTGGGCAGGATCAAAATCTAAAGGCCAGCGGATCCTGAAGAAATTTCCACAGCTTGCCAAAAGAAAAGGAGAAAAAAAAATTCGCATCCAACCTCTGGACCGCTTGCTTGGTTCCTGCTGATGGGAAGTTTGGCTCCACAGACATTGAGTCTTGATGAATCCTGATCTAAGCGTTGGTTTAAGAATGACAGAACTGCCAGTCTCCAAGCAACGACAGCCCATCCACTCCCTCCTTTTCTGCCCTAATGGAAAAGTTTTGGTGCTCAGAAGGTTCCCAGGAGACCTGGGATTTCCCTCAGCTCTGTCACCAGAGTGCTGTGCAATTCCCTGGGCTCCATGTCCCTGTTCCTGCAGAAAGCTGATCCTGAACGTGTCAGGCCACTTCCAGAGCAACTGTTCCCATGGCCCATATTTGCAGCAGTTAATGCTGAGCCCAAAGATGACCCCCATTTGTTTACAGAGAGGAAGATCCCAAGGCCCATCGAGATGCAGACACTTCGTGCTGGGCAGCACTGCAAACATTTCAGAGTACCATCCATTTCCTCCATTCTGGCCCCATTTCTTAGCTGCTTGTGAGTTCCAGATGTTTGAGAGCAAAGGGGAGCAGGCATTTCCAGCAGGTCAGGGTGCTGATCCTGCCAGGCTGAGGGAGCTGGGTGTGTTCGGCCCAGAGAAGACCAAGAGGGGATTTTACCAATATCCACAAGTATCTGAAGAGAGGTGCCAGGGGATGGAGCAGTTTCTGCTCAGCTGTTGAGCAATAGGACAATGGGCAGGAACTGATGCTCAGGAAGTTGCACCTTGAACATAAGGAAAAACTTTCCTGTGCTGCAGACAGAGCACAGGTTGCCTAGAGTGGTTGCAGAGTCTCCTTCTCTTGTGATATTCAAAGGAGGAATGTGTCTGGACTGTCTCTGGGTGCTGATGGGGACCAGGGACCCAGCTGCAGAGCATGTGTCAAATGTTTCAGCCTCCTCCGAAATTAATTTTACAAGTTCTTCAATTGCCTGTCATGGCAATTGTCATCAGGAAGATGCCACAAGATTTGAGTTCTCTGAAAAGAGGAGGAAAGGCACCGAGATCAAACAACGCTGACAAATGCAGCCCGTGACAGCAATTGCTGGATTAGTTTTTTTAAACCTTATGTTTCACATCTGGTTTGTCATGGTGTTGTAGGTGGGCTCAGTGCACAGTAAACTAGGATAACAAACCTACATTTTCTGTGATCCTTTCATCCCCTACGATCCCAAAGCACATCATTTAATTGCACTCAACCTGCACACAGATTTCATAAATAAAGGAATGATGAATTAGCATAGCTGCTGCAGCATTCACACAAGTTACTAAGACACAATCTCCTTGTGCAATCAATCCAGCCTCATGCTTCAGTGTTTGTCATAAATTGAGGTCAGGAAGAAATGTTCTCCCTACCTGGAGGAGTGCTGCTGAACTAGCCGAGTACAGAAAGACTCTTAAGGGTGTAGCAATCTGTCTTCCCTGTGCAAATCTCAGAAACTGCTGCAAACACGCATTTGGTGAAGCTCCAGTGCAGTAGAGGAACGCTGATCCTGCACAGGAGCAGGAGGAATCTGCCTCACATGAGGCAGGAGGAAAGCCTGGGTGATCCTTTTGACCCTAAAATCGGTATCTTGCTCCTCCCTTTGTACAACAAGGGAGCCAGAGGAGAGAGGGGAGAATCCTGAACCCTGGCCATGCCCACAGCACAGGTGGGCCTGGTCAAGAAGTTGCTCCCTTGCCCATCCCAGCCCCAGTGGGTCACTCCCTTCAGGCTCAGTCTGGGTTTCATATGCAGAGGGATTCACATGCTGCTTCTGCAAACTGATTGTGCGGGGAAGCTTCTCGTGACCAAAGGGTCAGTGGATTCCCCTGGACCTCCTGACTGTCTCAAAGCTCCAAATTTCCTGCTTATCTCCCACCAAATGCCTCAGGGACACCACCCAGGGAGCAAGCAGGTTCAGGCATCCTCGCCATGTGCTTCCTAATCACAGCTCAGCTGCAAAATCCCTTTCCTGCTTCCTGCAAGGAGTGTGAACTGTTCCTTGCACTTTGGCTGGTAAAAAGGATGATAATTACCCCTAATCAGTCTGCAGCAAAAACACAGGCCACAGCAGAAGGGAGGGGTGGGGGGGCAGCCACCATGAGGAATGGAACCCAATTATTCCAAGTCACTGATAAAACGGGATCAAAGAGGGTAGGAATGTTTTACCAGCTGTAAAAGCCTGCCTGGACCAAGGCTGTTCTTGGAGAAAGGCCCTTTCTGCCTACAGGCCAATCCTGGCTGGGACCTTATGCACATCCAGGGACAGTTTCTCATTTTTCTTCTTGGTGTAGGCGAGGAATTTGGGCTGGTGTTCATTTCTGCCTCTGAGAGCAAGCGGCAAGAGAGTTTCAGCAGGAAATGAGCGCGGAACCATGGGCATACGGTGCAGAACAAACGCTCTGTCTGCTACCCAATGTGGGCACTGAGGTGCTGGGACTCTGCTCTGTCCCATCAGGGGCACCTGGGTGTCCCAGGAGATGGAGCAGTTGGGGCTGGGTGGTGATGGGGCGAGTGTCTCTGAAGGCATCTGTGCCCTGCCAATGCCACGTTCATTGGGAGAAGAATGCTGCACTTCTGGCTCCCTCAGCTCCCTGGGAGCCTGTGCAGCCCCACTGCTCATCCCAGGCTTTTGCTACAGCAGGGAAACCTGCACAGCCCCCAACAGCAGCAGGAGAGTTGGGAGGTGCTGAGGGAGAGAAGGAAAACAGCCCTTTATGTGAAAGAGGGACTTGAGAGGCAGATCCTGTGTAAATCACTCCCAGGCCTGCCCAGCCCTTGCCTCGTGTCTGGCTGATTGTGTTATGCTATCTAGAGAAAGTTTAATATGAAAAGGCAATAATCCCTGTGATAAGAGGGGTGTGATAAGGGACAGTCTGGCCTGGAAGTGGCACTGGACCAAGGTCCAGTGCCCAACCTTCCCCACCAGTCCTGGCCTCCCCATCCCATCCCAGGTGGCACAGACCTGGCAGGGCTGCCAGCGTGCAGGGGAAGCAGGGCTGGGCAAAATAAAAAAAAAAAGCAGGAACCAGCCATGCTGCTGGCAAAGAGGGGCTGGGGAAGCAGGGAGGGAGGAAGGGGAGAACTCTGTGAGCCCCAGCAGTACGGCATGGGGCTGGCTGTGGCTAATAGCCCACGAGCTGCCACCACTGGCCCTTATCAAATGCCTCACAGATGTCTGAATACAGGGTGGAAGTGGGGGATTGCAGCCAGGGGAGGAATTGGGCTTTCTTGGCAGGTGGGGTATCAAGGGCAGCTGAAGTTTAATGAGTTTGGTGGGTCTCAGGCCTGTTTCTACTGGAAGGAGGCCACAGCATCCAAACCACAAGTGAGAAGCAAAGGAGTCACTGGCTGAGCCACCCCAGGCCCAGAGGGGTCCTGTCAGTGCCACTCTGAGCTGTGCAGTGCCCCACATTCCTCAGACTCGATCCTGCAAGGCACCTGTGCATGTGGTCAGCTTGAGCTGATGGGACTCAAGAGAGATGCTGAGGCTGTGGAGAAAGGGAAAAAAACCTTCCTTGTCTCAGCGCCTGAATTGCTCCTGTGCCTTTTTTATTTCTTCCTCTTTAATTCCAGGTAAAAGAGAGAGTATTCTCAGGGTAAAAGCAGGATCTCAGAGCCTACATTTTCGTAATAATGACAGCATGGGTTTCACCTTGTGTCCAGAGCTTCAGAGCAGAAAATGTCTGTACAACCTCTCTCCTTGAACCAGTGCTGGAGTGGGATATAATATCTGAATAATTTACAAAGGCTCTTCATTACACAGATTTATTTTTGGCAGCTTTGTTAGACTGTTCCTTTTAGGAACTAATAGGAAGTTTCTCTGGTTTCATTAGGACATCCCTGTATGAATTGCTCCAGTGGGGCCAGGGACTGGGACAGCGTCTTGCTCCATTAGAAATGCAAAAATGTTTCTGCCCTCTCTGTCCCCCATGGCTTTCTGGAAACCCACCTGCATGCCCAACCCTGGCTGTAGCAAGAGTCCAGCAGACTTTATTCCTGGCCAAGATGCTGAGAGAGTAGGGGGCTTCCCCACATTGCCTTCAAACAGCTTTGCAGGAGACAGATGTTGGTTCACTTGGAGAGCTCCTACACAGAACTCCCTTTGCTGTGCTGGAAAACCTTCATTTCTCAAGCTACGTCTGAGGTGGCTGTGGGAACCCCACTGCTCACCAGGCTGTGTTTGGGGCCAGCTCCTCTGTGCCCAAGCCATATTCAGCCCCATTGACTCACACAGCTTGGGCCGAGCTAAAATCCCCCCTTCTTCAGATGCAGGTGCATTGCCCAGCTGGAAACAGGCCCATTAGAAAGTCATTTACCAGGCACAAGTGAGTTTGTGTTCCCCTGGATTGGGATTTGCCAAGATTATACCATAAATTAGAATGTTTCCTGGAAGAATGTAAGGAGAGAAGAAAAAAAAAAAAGATAAAATGGAACATTTTGTAGCCAACAGAAATGCCAATAAAGGAGCATTTCATTTCCCACTTGGAAGGGAGTGACTGCAAGCTGTTGCAAGGGTAGGGCAGGATGCCTGTGCTGCTCCAGGACCAGGGGACAACAGGGACCTGGTCTGGCTGCATGAACACGCTGACAGTAAACTGCATTTCTCTGCCCTTGAGCAGAGGCTAAGCTGGGGTGACTCAGTTTCTCTCCATGTAAAAAGGGGGACCGGGATGCCAACCCCACTGGGGGAAGACTGTCTGCCCTGTTTTCCAACCCTTATTCTGCAGGGACACAAAGCCTGCCTGCACTATTAATAATCCTTGGCATGAAGCTGTCACAGTTTCCACTAATATGGAGATGTTGAAGTGAAAAAGCTACTGCACAATATGCAGGAGGTGTCACAATAACTCAGCTGCTATATTGTTCTTTTTAAAAATAAATACCACAACAGGCCAGCCCACATTGCCAGAGTCATGACGTGTAGGGTTTTATTTTTAATCAGAAAATGTACTGATTTTTAAAGATAGACATGGAGCAACACCCAAAATTTATGAAAGCTCTCTGTGTGCTCACACGTACCCGCCGTGTTCCTGCCTGTTATTCTCCAAATGGCTTCCAAGGACCTGATCCTGCCTCAGCACGGGCACATTTGTGTGTGTGGCTTTGCAAGAGGCCCTACGGCAACAAAGTCCTTCCAGAAATAAAGTCTGTGGCTGAATTCCCGACCCCACTGCTCTCTGGGGGGATGCAATCGATCCCGCGGGACACGAACGGCAGGGTCTGCTCCTCAGGCAGCAGGTTTAGGACCAAAGTTTGCATCCAGAGCAGAATATTCCATTGTTTGGAGATCAGAGGTTTGTCCGGGGGCCAGTTGTAGGTGAATCACCTTTTTCCTTTGCCTTCCCTCACGCTCAGCCAAGAGCAACGCTGAAATAAAGCAAAACGAAACTCTGGGTTAAAAAAAAAATGCCTGTTCTGCTTGGGGAAGGGCGTGAAAATGAGCTGCGAGGGGAGAGGAGCCTTACTGCCCGGCGAGGGCCGGTCCGGGGCTCTGGACCTGCCTCAGGCCAGCCGGGCCCTGGGCCTGCCCCGCGGGCTGGGCCGGGCTGGGCCCGGGGGCTCGGAGGGGCCCGGGCAGTGACACCCCAGGGGCCGCGAACACCGGGAGGCTGCGGGAGGGCCGGGCAGCCCCGGCCGGGGCACGGNCCCCGCGGGGTCGAGGGGATCGAGCGCCTCCCGCCGCCGGCAGCCGCGGCCGGTGCCGAGGGGCGGCGGGGCCGCAGGCGGCACCCGGGGAAGGGGCCCCACGGGTGACCTTGGGCGCGTCCCGGGCACGGGCGCCGGGCCCCGGGGGTGCCCCCGGCGGGGTCTCGGCCCCCGGTGCGGTGAGAGCGGGGCGGGCTCGGGGCGGGGGGCCCGGCGGCCGCCGGCTCCGGCCCCAGCGCTGTCTCCTGTTGTTCAAGGGCTCCTCTCACCTGCCTCAGCAGCTGAAGTTCACGACCTCCGACTCCTGCGACCGCATCAAGGACGAGTTCCAGCTGCTGCAGGCCCAGTACCACAGGTACGTGCTCCCCCCGGGCCCGGGGCTGTCCCGCAGCCCCGCCGGGCCGGCCGATGCACGGAGATCGCTCCGGTTCTTTTGCTCCTTGCTTCGCTCTGGGGACCGGATGAGAATATGGGGAAGGGGACCCGGTCGCGTAGCTTGGGACACCTTTGGCTGGAGGAGGACCTGGGGCACGGCGTTGGTCGTGTCCACATGGGAGCCCAGCGAGGAGAACGCCCATTCCCTTCTCCAGCCAAGGTCTTTCCTCCAAGTGCTGCTCAGCCAGGACTGCACAGACACTTGCCAGGCCTCCTGCCTCTGGCTGGGAGTTTTCCTCAGTTTTTCTCGCTGGCTGCCATTCCTGGACTGCAAATGCTGCAGGGAGCACTTAAATCCAAAAGCTCCTACTTTCCTGTGTGTGTGTGTGGAAATAGTGCCGCTGACCCAAAAGCTGGCTTGAGACAATCTGTTGCTTTGCGTGTGTGTGTTTGACATAAACATGAAGCCCTGTGGTTTGAATTGTCTGGGTGATGCCCTCTGCCACGGCCTGGCGCTGGTTTTGGTGTGGGTATTGGTGCCATGTGGCTGCAATGTCCCCCAGCCCGCGCTCTGCCTTCGGGCAGGTCGCAAGTTTGGAGTGGTGTCATTCCGGCAGGAGAAGGCAGAAAAACTGCGGGGAAGTGGCCATTTCCTGGTGTCTCTGTGCCTTGGCAGTGCCATCAGGGGAGTAGGGCAGACCAAGGAATGTTCCTGCTGAAAGGGAAGCTTTCCCCCCCACGCCACTCCACCCCCTTGGACTTAATCTGCTCAAGAAGGAGCAGGTTTTGTGTAGGTGAAGCTGTTTCTTGTTTGAAACATAAAACCACAGCACATGCTGGCTGAAGTTGCTCGGCTGGTGAGTTGGAGTCTCATAAAACGCTGGGAGCAGCAGCACTTTCTCTGAAGGGTGTGAAGAATCTAGGAGAGAGGAAAAATCCTTGCTTCTGGAGAGATGTGCTGCACTTGGGCCTCCCCCTCGCCCCCATCCAGAAGTGGGTCTGGCTTTGGTTTTGATGTTGTATTGGAACATCTCTTGAGTGCTGCAGACAGGTTCTGTGCCAGAATCTGTCCCCAGCTGCCAGGGATCTGTTGAGGAAAGGCAAACCCCTCCCTGGGCAGCCAACTCTGCTTCTCCCTAGCATTCTGCTTCCTGTGGAATGGATTTGCCTGAGGGAGGTCAGTGTTCTGCTGGTGGATAGCCTTGTGTCCTTCTCCTGCATGTGTGTTGGGGGACTCCAGCTGAGAAAGTGGGCAGCAGGCTCTGTGTGGTCACTACTGTGCCAGCACAGCCTGTCTGGGCTCTGGCCACCCCTTGAAGTCTGCATAGTGATGTCCAAGAATCCAGCCTGGCCGGGACGAGGCCGTGCAGGAAGCAGCTGCTCTGTGGCGATCAACTCTCTCACCTCCTGTTTGTGGTTTTCTTACTGTTTTCTGGCTTTTCAGCTTGAAGTTGGAATGTGACAAACTAGCCAGCGAGAAATCGGAGATGCAGCGTCACTACGTCATGGTAAGGACCGGCCCGGCAGCCGAGAGCAGAGTGTGTGGGTGGCAACACCAGCAGGTGCCTGGGCTCTGCCTGGCAGGGAGCCCACGCCCCGCAGAGCTCCAGGGCTCTCAGCAGGGCTGGAAATGGCTCTTTTCTGAAAATGGGGCTGTTTCGTGTTGGCTGCATGCAGGGGGTTGTTGAAATGCACGGTGGCAGGGAGTTTTTTGATGTAGAAAATGGGGCCCGGCGGGTGATCGCTTGATGGGTCCTTGGCCTGGCTCTCTGTGCCCAAAGGAAGTGACAGCTCTCACACTCCTGAGAAGGTGCTGCAGGGTGCTGGTGTGCAGGTATTTGGGGGCTCTAGGAGGGTTGTGGCCAGTGAGAGACAAAGCAGTGCTCTGAGAAGTCATGGAACTGGGAAACCCCACAAGCCAGGTGTGAGTTAGAAGCAGAAATCAGTTTCTGTGCAAGGGCTAAACCCTTCTGGTGACCCCGCAGCCTTGCTGAGCCATGGCACGTGTGTGTCCCAGCACAGGGTGTGCAAGCCCCAGGGCAGTGCCTGGTAAAGGCATGAGAAATGGTGCCACGTGTGGGCAGCAGGCTTAGCTGTGGCTTTCCAAGGAGAAATCTGCCAGGAAACAGCCATGTTCTGGTGAGCAGGGTGAGGGTTTGCCTGCCAGGTAATGCCCCTGGAGCCCTGGTAGCAGAGGGGAGGGATGCCAGGCAGAGCCGTGGTCTCTTCCTTTCCTATCATGAAGTTAACAGGAGGCTGCAATACTGTCCATGAAGATGAGCTGGTTCCTGCTTGCCAGCTGCTGCACCTGCCCTGGAAAGAAGAGATAAGATGTAGAAATTAATAGAGCAGCTCTTCAGAGCTGAGTTAAGACTTAAAAAAATCAGAAATATGGGAGCTAGCTGGCCCCTTCGTCTTTCTCTACTGCCCTTGTGGCCAGGCTTTGAGGCTGTGGGGAGCAAGGTGTGCTTGGGGCTGGGGACAAGGAGAAGAGGTCACAGCTTTCCTGGTGTGTTAATGGGCAAGCCTGCCCCGTTCTCACTGGTAAACAATTGCTTCCTGTGCCTCACAGTCTGCACGGAAACCTTCATCTCCAGCAGTGGCCAAGATACTTTTTTTTTTTTCCCCTTAATGCTGGCAGTCACCAGAATTGATTCAGGTTGCTGTCAGCAGCAGAGGGGAAGGGCTGTTACTCGTGGCGCAGCGCTGGAGGCTCTGCAGGCGCAGCAGCTCCTGCCTTGTCTGCGTGGCTGAGCCGGAGCTGCTGCCGCTCCCCGTCACGGGGAGCCAAGAGGAGGGTTCCTGTGAGTGTGCAAAGCTGCTACAGCTGCTCTGATTTTTTGAATAAGTCACAATTGGCAGCTTGGGGGACGGGCTCCCGCTTCCTGCTCGGTCTTCAGAATGCAAAGAAGCCTCGAGAGCCCGCAGCAGGCTGAGATCATTCTGATACCAAGCCGGGCGCTTCATCGCCTTGTGGCGTCGGTACCAGGATGCCAGTGATCCTCAATTAAATGAGCACAGATGTGGATTGTTCTTTCCCCTTTGGAAGAATCAGGATTGCAGCCTGCAGGAGGAGGTTTCTAAACTCTCAAAACATCAGCCTTATAACAGCTTCTTCCAGGGGTCAGGAATTAGCTGCTTCTGCCAACAGATTGTCTGTAGCTGCCTGTTGCTGCTGTGCAGGGGTTTTTCTGGGTGGATTGTTTTTGTGTGTGGAGGGGGGAGGTTTCCACATAACTCCTTCCTAAACAGCTGGAGCTGTGTGCAGCTGCATGTGTTACTTGCTAGATGAAGTCCAGTTGTGATCTCTCCCATTTGCTGCTGAAGCAGTCCTGTGGGCTTTAGGACACTGGGCAGGCAAAGCTCCCAGAGCCAGGCTGCCTCTCTCCTGGCTGTGCTTAGGGAAGTCTGGAGCCCTGAGCCTTTTTCCAGATTTGACACAGCATCACTCACTCTCACCTTGGTGCAGACTGTGGAGAGGTGTCTGTGAGGGGAGTCCTGTGGGGCAAGTCTCCAGGTCTGGAGCAGGGTGGGCAGGGAGCACCTGGAGGGGGGATCTGTGCTTACCTCCTGCTGTCTTGGTTTCCTGGGGCTTGCCTCTGCTCTCCTGCCCTGCCCAGCCCTGCCAGGAATGCAGCAGTGGTTCCCAGCACTTCCCTGGCAGAGACTTACAATTTGTTTTGTTCTCTTCTCTCCTGCTCTGCAGTACTATGAGATGTCCTACGGGCTGAACATTGAAATGCACAAACAGGTAGGGGGGAAAGCATCTCCAGGTGCTGTAATTCCTGGGGAAGGTGTGTTGTCTGCTCTGCGTTGCCCTCTGTCACTTCAGTTGCATTTCAGGAACTAGAAATGCCATCAGCCTGTAAAATGTCAGAGCTGCCTTTGAAAAGCAGGGCCCCCTCACCTCTCAGGATCACAGTGCTGGCCTGTGGGCTCCCATCCTGGGCAGCCTGTGGTTCTCCCCAGGGCCTGAACAGGTATTTGAGCACCAGGAAGGGTCTGGAGCTGCAGCTTGGAGACTCTGTGGCAGCCTGGATAAGTTTGCTCGTTACCCTCACTGCTGGTTAAGTTGTTAATTATCCCCAGTGACTAATTACCTGTGGTGTTAACAACATGAGCCTCCTCTGAGCCTGTCTCTATCTGGCTCCAGCTCCAGTCACAAAGTCGGCTGCATGTCGTGGCTCAGTTTTAAGCCTCTTAGCACAGTTCTGTTCCTCACAAAGGCACTTGGTGCTTCTGATCCCATTGCCCTTGTTGCTAAGCCCATGAGACTGGCTTCCCTGGGAAAACCTGGATCTTGCCGAAGAATCTGAACCACAAATCCTCACTGCTCTCCCACAAATGTCTCCCAACCTCACCTCCTTCCCTGTGGTGCTGTTGGAGTCCCCTCAGCTGGTTTTGGGGTGTGCCTGTACCCTTTGGCTCTGTATTTCTTTTGACCCCTTTGGAAAGTAATTGCAAAGGACTGGCAGCTTCACTATTTGCCAGGAGAAAAGCATTTAACAGCCCAGAATTTGCCAGTGCTGGTGTGAGGGTAGTGAGGAAGCTGCCCAGCCCCTCTGGTCTCTCCCAGTAGCCCCAGTCCAGCAGCTCAGCTGGGGAGGGGGAGCCTGGGAGGGATTAACAGCCATGTGTATGTCTGTGTCCACATGGCAAATGTAAGTCAGCACATTCCCACCTGGGTCTGCAGTAACTTTGCTCTCTAGTTGCTCCCAGTTTGTTAAATGAACGTTGGGGACCTGGAGAGGAAGAGGAATAATGAAACTTTGCTGTTTGCAGTCAGCAGCATCCTTTAATTTAACCATGCAGGGAGGGCAAGGTGATCCCTGTGGCACCAGGATGCTGCAGGAGAGTTGAGTTTTCTCAGAGCCATTTGGGGACTCAGGCCTGGCCTGAGAGGGGGAAGGTGGGGCAGCTGATGCTGTGGGTGCTCAGTCCCGAGCTGCCTGACTTTTCCTCTCTATTTCTCCCACCTTTTAGGCTGAAATTGTCAAGAGGCTAAATGGGATTTGTGCACAGGTTCTGCCCTACCTTTCACAAGAGGTGAGTCCCCCAGCTTGGGGGTCTGTTGGCATGGAGGCTGCTGTCCCTCTGCAGCCAGCGAGGTGTCACAGCCCTCCAGCACAGGCAGCTGCCCACCCCTGGGCTGGGAAACCCTTGCTTGCTCTCCACCCCTGCATGGGGACCAGCTCTTCAAGGCAGTGTTGGCTGCTGGAGCACTGTGTGGTGGGTAATGTGCCCCTCCATCCCTTTTGTGGCAGCTGGGGACAAAGCTGGTCCTGCTCTCTCCTGCCCGTGGCTCTGGAGCCATCAGCCACATCTGCAGTGGGAGCTTTGGGTGCTAATCGAGGGAGAAGGACACTTAAAAAAATACCTCCATATGGCTCCTCTTCGAGATCTGGTTCCTCTGCCTCATTAATTAATGCAGCTGATGGGCTCCTCCCACTCCCCTGAGGAATTAATTGGGGGAGGGGGTGCTTGGGAGTTGCTGTCTGAGGCCAGGGGAAGATTAAGCACTTTTAGAGCCATATTTTCTGTCTCCCCATGGAGGCTGAGCTCTGAGCAGTGCTCCTGGCCCCTCGGGGGCTTCTTGCTTGGGGTCAGCACTGGGCTTGGGTTCTGTTTTTCCCACCCACCTGTTCTTAGGACGGACAAAGTCGCTTGCTGATCAGATCAGAGCTGCCTAATAACTAAGCCCCAGCTAAATCTTTTGCATCCTAATGCAATCCTTAACCCTGTCCTGCTGCCAAAATGAAAAGAAAAATCCCCTTGCTGAAGTGCAGTGGTCAGGCCTGGTGTTTCAGAGATCTTGTGCTCTGCAAGGAGCAAGTACAGTTCTCCTTAATTTTTCTTAAGTATGTGATACATCCATTTTTTCTGCCTGTGTTTGGAGCACCCAGCTGCTGCTGCAGTTGGTATCCAGCATTAGTCCCAAGGAGCTTCCCAAGAGCTTCTGATTTCAGGGCTTGTTTTGTTTGTTAGAGGGTCTGTGTAGGTGAAGGGTGGCAGGATGAGAGACACTGCCCACCTTGGAGCCTCCTGGCCAAGGATCTCTGGGTGTGTGGAGAGCAGGATGAGGGTGGGAGTAAGAGGGGACCTGCTTAACCCTCTAATGAAGAAATGGATGAGACAAATGTGGTTCCTTCCCTGCTCCTTGCTGCCCTAGGCCTGGGTGTGAGGCCCTTGTCTCGGGTGAAGTGTGTGCAGGTGTCTCCAGCTGTGGGGTAACCAGCCTGATTGTGTGGACTGGGTCCCTGTTCTGCTTCCCTGTGGCACTGGGAGTGACCCCAAATTCCTCTGTTTTCTCCACGCCAGCATCAGCAGCAAGTCTTGGGAGCCATTGAACGAGCCAAGCAGGTCACGGCGCCAGAACTGAACTCCATCATCCGTGTACGTGATGCACGTTTAGTTTGGGTTGGGAGGGGTGGGAATCCAGGCCCTTGGCCTGGACACAGAGCTGGGCTGTGGATTCTTGACCTGGGGACATCAGGGGACCCCTGCTCTGGTGCTGTGGCTGTAGTGGGATGAGGCTGCAAGGCTGGGCTGGCCGTGCTGGCACAGGGCTGGTTCCACCCAGGCTTGCTGTGATGTTTGCAGCGATCCCTGCTCTGTCTCACCAGGGTGCAAGGAGAGGAGCTGTGGTTTTGAGCAGGAGCCACAGTAGGCCCTCGGCATGAAAACACCATCTGCTCTTGGTCAAAGTTGTGAGTGAGGGCTTTAACTGCAGCCTTGGGACATGCCAGAGCCTGAGGCCAGATGTCCTGCTGGGGACACACTGTTGGGTCTTGCCATGAGGTTGTCACAGCAGCAGGGCTCGAGAACCTCTTTACCCACCCAACCCCGAGGCTGCAATGCTCTCAAGCTCCCTGAGGTCTCCGGTTTAATCTTGATTGCTGGCACACTCTGGCCAGTCCAGACTCTTGCTTTGGGGTCCAAGTGCACTCCAAATGACAATACCCCCGTTGTGTCTGTGTGTCCGTCCATCGTTCCCTACAGCAGCAGCTTCAAGCTCACCAGCTGTCGCAGCTCCAAGCCCTCGCCCTGCCTCTGACTCCGCTCCCCGTGGGGCTGCAGCCCCCGTCGCTCCCCGCCGTCAGCGCCGGCACCGGGCTCCTGTCGCTGTCGGCCCTGGGCTCGCAGGCTCACCTCTCCAAGGAGGACAAGAATGGCCACGACGGGGACGCCCACCAAGACGATGACGGGGAGAAATCGGATTAGAGCGTCCGGGGGGCCGGGGGAAGGGGGCTGTCCGGGGGAGGGAGGGGGCGGGTTAGTGCAAAATGCAGTATGTCTCTCCGGTTGCTGTGCAGCAGGGCCGCGGTGACCTGTGCTCGGTGGCAGCTTGCCAGGCCTGTCCCCACGGGCGGGTGGCAGGGCTTGGGGGATGTCCCCGGCGCCGTCCCCGGCTGCTGCACAGCAATGCAAAGCGCCATAGNTCGCAGCTCCAAGCCCTCGCCCTGCCTCTGACTCCGCTCCCCGTGGGGCTGCAGCCCCCGTCGCTCCCCGCCGTCAGCGCCGGCACCGGGCTCCTGTCGCTGTCGGCCCTGGGCTCGCAGGCTCACCTCTCCAAGGAGGACAAGAATGGCCACGACGGGGACGCCCACCAAGACGATGACGGGGAGAAATCGGATTAGAGCGTCCGGGGGGCCGGGGGAAGGGGGCTGTCCGGGGGAGGGAGGGGGCGGGTTAGTGCAAAATGCAGTATGTCTCTCCGGTTGCTGTGCAGCAGGGCCGCGGTGACCTGTGCTCGGTGGCAGCTTGCCAGGCCTGTCCCCACGGGCGGGTGGCAGGGCTTGGGGGATGTCCCCGGCGCCGTCCCCGGCTGCTGCACAGCAATGCAAAGCGCCATAGCATTACCCGTGTGGCCAATCGTGCTCTCCCTGTGCCCAGCCTGCCTTCCCTGTCCCTCCTCCCTGAGCCGAGCCAGAGTCTGGCTTGGGCCGCTCTGGGGCCACTTTGCCCCCTGGCTGTCCCAGCTCCTCGGTGCCATGTGGCCCCTCCCTCCACCTGCTGCTCCACCCTCGGTATTTAAAGATTGCCCCTTGATCCTAACGGTTCTGCACAACTCCCTGCTAGGATCCCTGGCCCAGAACAATCTCCTCCCTTCCCCAGGCGCTCTTGGTCTCGTCGCATCGCTCTGGCCCCGTGTCCCTCCACGCCCCTCCTGCACTAATACCAGGCCGGCGCCTTGCTGTTCTGCATGTACCTGTTCTCAACCAGCTCTGGCTGCCAGGGGCTTCACCCTGGGCTGGAGGGGGAGCCTGTGCCACCTGCTCCCCCTCAGCACAGCATCCGGGGGCCCAGGTGGCTGGGCAGAGGGGGCAGGCAGACTGAGAGCCTTCCCCGGCCTCCCCCTCCCCGTGCCCCTGCCCTGTGTAGAGGATACAGCAGCTTTCTCTGTTCTTATCTCCGTGCGCTAGCGTGTCTTCTTAAAAAACAAAAATGGAAAAAAAAAAAGAATGAATAATAATCTGGTGTTTGTATATAGTTCTTTAGAAAGATCTTGTTTTGCTTTTTGTGTTTAATCACTTGACCTATAATAAGAGGAACTGAAAATGCTGTATCAAGGACGTACAAGCTGTGCCTTTCAAATAAAGAAATAAGAAGGTTGGTTAAAAGCGTGACTTGCTGCCACTTTCTTGCTGCCTTTGGGATGACTTTACAATACTTCCCTGTGCCTCCTGTCCCTTCAGATGGGGGAGTCAGCTGGGGAGAACAGGGAGTTTTCCTGGTTCACCTGTGCTGGGGGAGGTGTCTGGAGGTGCAGCCCTCCTTCCTTCGGGTGCTAGCATATCCCAGGTTCTTCCTTTCTTGTTGGATGTGCTGCTCTCCCTCTCCGGAGGTTTCACTGAGAGCCAGGACGAGCAGGGTTAACATTCACACTTCTGGCTCTGGCTTCTCTGCCACTCTTGGGGCTGAGGGAATGGGGCTGTCCCTGTGGCCTTTGTGGCTCTGGGACACCCCTGCAGAGGTGGGGGCTGTGCCACAGCTGAAATCTGCTGGAACCAGGGCCGAGAGGACGCCCGGGCAAAGCCAGAACAAACGAGCTCAAGGTGAAAGTGGTGGGTGGTGAAAAGGGAGCAGGGGACTCTCCAGAAGAAAAGCAAGGAGCGAAGTGCCCCCGAGGTCTATCAGCTCTGTGCTGGTTTGGTAACACGTGTGGAGGTCCCTGCGGGCTGCCACAGGTCTGCTCTGTGTGTGCATAATTCATTTTTCCTCTGGGCACAGAGGATAAGCTACTTCTGTGGCTCTCAGGCCCCTCTGGAAAATCCGGCCTGCGTTGCCCTGGGGCTGAGATTGCTGTAATGGAATTGGCTCTCGATAATTAGAGCTGTCCTCTGGCTTCAGAGCCTGCTCCACCCTGATAACATCTTCCCCTTGGTATCTCTTAGGCCACTTGGAGTGGGAAAATTTCCTTCCTCTGGGGAGGAAGCCATGCTGGGGGAGTCCTGGTGCACCCAGCACTGAGGTATGGAGGGGCTGGTGGGTTTCAGAGCCTGTGGGCAGCACCAGGGCTTGACAATGCTCCTGTTATCTGCCTGGTCAGCCTGATCTGAGCTGGGCATGGCTGGGGCAGGGTGCCCAGTGCAAGAGACAGGGCTCTGTGCAGGAGCACAGCTGTGGCAGTGGTCACTGAGCTCTGGCTGGTGGCTCAGGCTCTGCAGGGGGGTCTCTGCCCTGTCCCCTCCCAAACCAAGCACCCTGGGGCAGATCCGGAGTGCAGAGCCCGTGGGGAGAGCACATCTGTCCTGTGCCTGGGGCTGGCCTGACCCCAGAGCCCTCGGGGGGCTGCAGCACCAGGCAGACCCATCCAACCCCTGGCCCTGCCTGGGGGCTCCCACTGGGAGCTGCTGGGACGCTGCCGATGCCACCCCACGGTCCTGCAGCTGCTCTGGGGTCTCTGCTGACACCCAGCAGGTCCCTGACGTGAAAGGCCAGCCCGGGCTGCTGCAAGGGGCAGTTGCTGAAGCCATCCCTGCCCTGGGAGTGCTGCAGAACCCGCGGGGAGCTCCCCCAGGGTTTTCACCTCGAGGTCCCGGGCTCAGATTCAGCCCGGGGGATAAGGGGGTGTCACTCCTGATGGACAGGCAAGGGTGGAGGATTTAGGAGAAATTGTTCAGGGCTGCTTGCAGGAACAGAGGTCCCTCTTGTTGGAGCTAATCGGCGGCCTCGGTTCAGTGGGCAAGGAGGTTGGACAAACCACGAGGCCACTGGGGCTGGGGAGCTGCTCTGCACTGGGCTGTGGGGATCTCCTTGCTCCCTGTGGAAGACGAGACTAACCCTCTGTTAAAATACAAAGAGAGAACTTCTGGCCTCTCCAAATCCCCTGCACCTTCCAGCAAATGCTGAGCTGAACCTTGTGCTCCACTCCTGCTTCCCATGATGTCACATTCCCAAAGCATTTCTCTGCAGGCTGGGGGGCACCCTGATATCCCATCCTACTGAGGAGCAGTGTTGTTCCCTGTGCTTCCTGCCTGGCTCTGCTTGCCACTCTCCAAAGGGAGTAATTTCACAGGGCACCTTCCCAGATTCGGTTCAAATCTTAACTGCGTAACAAGATCTGCAAATCTAACCCATGCCAACAAAGAAAAGGGTTAAAAATACCTCCCTCGTGACTCTCCCAGTGGCTGCAGACTTGAGGAAACAGACTCTCCCCTTCCAAACGGGCCTTGTAACCTCTCAGAAGGCAGGAGCCCCTCTCAGGCCCTGTAGAACAGCTCAGCACTTGCAAGGACACAGCTGACAAGGGGCCCCCAAAGCTGCTCAGGGATGATTTGAGACTGGCTCCTGGCTGAGAAGCCCTTTGTCCCCGTGTTCCAGAGGTCGTGGTGCCAGAGTGGGACAGGGATACAGGTTGATACTCTGAGAACCAGCTGTGCTGCCTCAGGATCCTTGGGAAAACTCAGCAGAGCCCTGACTCATAAAGGGCGGGTAGAGAGAGATCCAGTGACAGGCACTGCCCTGCTGCCCACAAAGGCTGTGGTGCACACAGAGGGCAGGGGGCAGGGGCAGGACCCACCTGGCAGTGCCCCATGTCCTGACCACCAAGCAGCACAGCGTTAGCCCAGGCTTGACATGGATTCCTGCTCGCAGCTGCCAGGGGTTTGACAAAACTCTGCTGTCACCCATCTCCTCCCTTCCACCTGCCTGTCACCAGAGGGTCAAAACCCGGCCTCCTTCCTCCTCCGTGCAGTGAGCAGGTGGCAGTTCTTCACTGGGTTTCTCCCGTTTGGGTCCATCCCCTTCGGATCCGCCCCCAGGCTCTCATTCCCTGGGGGAGTCGGAGTCGCCTCTGCCACATCCCCCTCTGGCTCCCACCCTCCTCATTTTACAGCACAGCTCTGCCTGAAACAATGGCACAGCCTGCGTGCCAGGGCTGGTGGTGGATGGAGCACGGCTTCCTTCCCAACTCACCGCTAATGCAGGAATGCCGAGCTCTTCCTGGCTGCAGCGAGCGCCAGATAAAAGCTAAAGGAGGCATCAATAATTAAAAACCACTCAGAGCTGGTAAGTGCAAACAGGAGCCAACACACGGATCGAAGGCAGAGACCAGAGTCTGTCAGCTGCTGGGTTGCTCTGAGGGCTCCCACTCCTCTTTTGCAGTCTCTGGCACCAGGGACACCTGGAGGGGACGCCTGTCCCCGAGGGCTCTGGGGAGTGCACACCAGCACTGGGGGTTTGGGGATCGGGAGCTGCAGTTTGCTCCTGGAAGTGTTCCCTGGAAGCTCAGGGAACTGAGGAACCTTGATTTCCAGTACAGCTTTGGCTTAGATCTCGCTGGTTTGCTGCCAGATCCTTTCCTCAGTTCCCCTCCCCATCTCATGTTCATTCCAGGACTGACTCCAGCCAGGATGAGGTCCCTGTTTGTTCCAGCTGCCCTGGGAAATTCGCACTGTCTGAGGGTGCCAGGAACTACTCTCTGCTGAGTTCATGGCTCCTCATTCAAGTAGGCAAGCACACAGCTGAAAATAGGATGGTTTGGTGAGCCACAGCCACCCTCGGTGTCTCTGCAAAACGTGGTGGGCTCTGCCCTTGACCATCCACTCTGGAGATGTGCTGGGCACAGGAGGCTGCGTGTGGGAACAACCAGACCCGTGGCATGGAGCAGGACAGAGCTGGGGCTGCCCTTCCTGCCCTGTGTTCCCCTGTCCCAGGCTGGCATTCAGGGAGGGAGCTGAAAGGTAAAATCCCGGGGGTAATTCCAGCAGCAGCAGCCTCTTTTGCTGGGATCGAGTTTCAAATGGAGCTCCGGGGTGTCCCAAAGCCTGGGATGGTTTGATTTCTCTGCTGCTGATAAACAAAGGGCTGTTCAGAGCATTTGCCTCTTGATCCCAGCATGGATTTCAAACACCCTCATCTTTTGGGGCTCTTCCAGGCCCTGCCACCACCAGGCACGAGCATGTGGCTGCTGCAGGCGGTGGCTGAGCATCCTGCAGTGGTGACAACCAGGTCTGGGCCCTGGCTACTGCCCAGCAGGGTCCCCATGCCTGGGGCAGCAGCAGGACCATCTCCTCTTGCTGCTGGGCATGCCAAGGGTTAACTGCCATTGTTTTCTCCCATCCAAACACAAATTAATCTCTGGGTTACAGGCTGTGCTGCTCCAGGGCTCGTGTCAATCACTGATGGAGGCTGATCAGGACACGTGTGACACCCGTCGCTCGTCACTCGGGAGCTGCCGGGCCCAGGTTTACCTGTGTCACTCTCCTGAGACTGGGGAGCACAGGGACTGCCTAAGGAAAACTGCCAGTTTCGGAAAGGAGTTTTGGAAAATGCTGCAAAACATCTCCTCAGTCTACCTTTTCCTTGAAACACGATCTGAAATGTTTCCAGCCTTTGAAAATATACTTTCCTTAAAAAAACCCCCTCAACTCTCCCAATAAGGCAACACACACACAAAACCTTTAAAAGTTTACATTTGCATTAAAATATGCAGATATATGTGCAGATATATGATGTACACACGGAGAACATCCATGTGCCTGCAGAGAAGTGTTTTGGAGGGTTTGAAGCTGGTGTCCATCACCGCCTGCATCAGTGGATCTGCCCAGTGAACACCTGTGGCCAAGGAAAGGTAAAAGGGCAAGTGCTGGGGCTGAGCTGGCTCCTTGGTTGGGACTGACAGGGTCTGGGGGCCAGCCTGGCCACTGCCGGGTGAGCCCCCGGTCCTGGCTGGGGACGAGAAGCAGGGACACCAGGGGATGGATGATGGCATGGGGGCGAGAACAGGGAGAGTCTCCAGCGCCCCGCACCTTGTCCCTGCCCTGGCCGCTGCCAGCACACAGCACGTAAATAACACAATGAATAAAATATTAGACTGAAATGTGAGGCATTAAATATTTAACCTTGTGCCTGCCTGTGCAGTGCCCAGGTACAGCTGGGTCCTGCAATATTTAAAGGTTGTTCCTCACTCGCTTTTTCCACCCCCGAGTGGAGTGACTTCACAGCAGCCGCAGCTGGAGGGGTCGCGGGGGATCGGGAAGGGACCCTCGGTGGGTTTTCCCTCCGGGACGCTCCGCGGCAGAGCGGCCCCACAGAGCCGGAGCCCGACCCGCGGCCCTCCCGCCTCAGCCGCCGCCGCTCCACCGCCCCACGTTACTTTGAGTGGCAGCTGGCGGCAGCCGCAAGGCCTCGTGGGCCGCGCAGTCTGCCTGCCCGGGCCGCCCGCGGCAGGAGCCCCGCCCGCTGCCGGCGCTGGGCTGGCCCCTGCGGCAGCCCCGGGCCGGGCCGTCCCCCCGGCCCGCGGCGGGGCAGGGACGGGACGGAGCGGCCCCAGGCGCCGCCGCCGCGAGGGCGTAGCCAAGGGCTGACTACAACTCCCAGCGTGCCCCGCGGCGCCTCCCTCGGGGCTCCGGCAGCCCGCTCACTTTTCATTGGCCATCCCGCTCTCTGGCGTCACGAGCCCATGTGGGAACCGCGCAGGTCGATTGGCTGGCGCTCCCGCAGCGACAGCCAATGGCCGGTGCGAGCGCCGCCGCTGCGGGCTGTGGGGCCGGTTAAGGTGGAGCGGGCGGAGGGGACGGGATGGAGAAGCTTCACTGTGTGTTATCCCTCCCGGCGGGGCTGCCCCGGGCACACCAAGGGCTGGTCCCTAGAGACCCCGGCCCGCCCGGCGCCCAGGCCCGACAGTGCATCGGGACCTGCTGCCCCTGGGGTCCCCGGCCCGGCGGGCGCTGTTCGGCTGCACTCGTTNGTGAGCCCCCGGTCCTGGCTGGGGACGAGAAGCAGGGACACCAGGGGATGGATGATGGCATGGGGGCGAGAACAGGGAGAGTCTCCAGCGCCCCGCACCTTGTCCCTGCCCTGGCCGCTGCCAGCATACAGCACGTAAATAACACAATGAATAAAATATTAGACTGAAATGTGAGGCATTAAATATTTAACCTTGTGCCTGCCTGTGCAGTGCCCAGGTACAGCTGGGTCCTGCAATATTTAAAGGTTGTTCCTCACTCGCTTTTTCCACCCCCGAGTGGAGTGACTTCACAGCAGCCGCAGCTGGAGGGGTCGCGGGGGATCGGGAAGGGACCCTCGGTGGGTTTTCCCTCCGGGACGCTCCGCGGCAGAGCGGCCCCACAGAGCCGGAGCCCGACCCGCGGCCCTCCCGCCTCAGCCGCCGCCGCTCCACCGCCCCACGTTACTTTGAGTGGCAGCTGGCGGCAGCCGCAAGGCCTCGTGGGCCGCGCAGTCTGCCTGCCCGGGCCGCCCGCGGCAGGAGCCCCGCCCGCTGCCGGCGCTGGGCTGGCCCCTGCGGCAGCCCCGGGCCGGGCCGTCCCCCCGGCCCGCGGCGGGGCAGGGNGAAACACGATCTGAAATGTTTCCAGCCTTTGAAAATATACTTTCCTTAAAAAAAAACCCCTCAACTCTCCCAATAAGGCAACACACACACAAAACCTTTAAAAGTTTACATTTGCATTAAAATATGCAGATATATGTGCAGATATATGATGTACACACGGAGAACATCCATGTGCCTGCAGAGAAGTGTTTTGGAGGGTTTGAAGCTGGTGTCCATCACCGCCTGCATCAGTGGATCTGCCCAGTGAACACCTGTGGCCAAGGAAAGGTAAAAGGGCAAGTGCTGGGGCTGAGCTGGCTCCTTGGTTGGGACTGACAGGGTCTGGGGGCCAGCCTGGCCACTGCCGGGTGAGCCCCCGGTCCTGGCTGGGGACGAGAAGCAGGGACACCAGGGGATGGATGATGGCATGGGGGCGAGAACAGGGAGAGTCTCCAGCGCCCCGCACCTTGTCCCTGCCCTGGCCGCTGCCAGCATACAGCACGTAAATAACACAATGAATAAAATATTAGACTGAAATGTGAGGCATTAAATATTTAACCTTGTGCCTGCCTGTGCAGTGCCCAGGTACAGCTGGGTCCTGCAATATTTAAAGGTTGTTCCTCACTCGCTTTTTCCACCCCCGAGTGGAGTGACTTCACAGCAGCCGCAGCTGGAGGGGTCGCGGGGGATCGGGAAGGGACCCTCGGTGGGTTTTCCCTCCGGGACGCTCCGCGGCAGAGCGGCCCCACAGAGCCGGAGCCCGACCCGCGGCCCTCCCGCCTCAGCCGCCGCCGCTCCACCGCCCCACGTTACTTTGAGTGGCAGCTGGCGGCAGCCGCAAGGCCTCGTGGGCCGCGCAGTCTGCCTGCCCGGGCCGCCCGCGGCAGGAGCCCCGCCCGCTGCCGGCGCTGGGCTGGCCCCTGCGGCAGCCCCGGGCCGGGCCGTCCCCCCGGCCCGCGGCGGGGCAGGGACGGGACGGAGCGGCCCCAGGCGCCGCCGCCGCGAGGGCGTAGCCAAGGGCTGACTACAACTCCCAGCGTGCCCCGCGGCGCCTCCCTCGGGGCTCCGGCAGCCCGCTCACTTCTCATTGGCCATCCCGCTCTCTGGCGTCACGAGCCCATGTGGGAACCGCGCAGGTCGATTGGCTGGCGCTCCCGCAGCGACAGCCAATGGCCGGTGCGAGCGCCGCCGCTGCGGGCTGTGGGGCCGGTTAAGGTGGAGCGGGCGGAGGGGACGGGATGGAGAAGCTTCACTGTGTGTTATCCCTCCCGGCGGGGCTGCCCCGGGCACACCAAGGGCTGGTCCCTAGAGACCCCGGCCCGCCCGGCGCCCAGGCCCGACAGTGCATCGGGACCTGCTGCCCCTGGGGTCCCCGGCCCGGCGGGCGCTGTTCGGCTGCACTCGTTTGTGATGTCCGCCCCCGCGCGCTGCCCCGCTGCGGCCGGTGCCGCTTCTTCCCGCAGTGTCGGGGGCGGCGGCAGCGCCCGGCGTCGCTCCCCGGGGACCGGGCTGCCCCGGGGACGGGAGAAACTCCGCGCCCGCGCGAGTGGGACCGCGCTGGGGGACGCGCGCGTGGCGGGGCCCGGGGCGGGGGAAGCGCCCGGTGAGCCCCGGGCCGGGGCAGCCGTGCGGGCAGGCGCCTCCTGAGCGGCTCCGTTCGGGACAGGAGCAGCGGCTCCAGGGTCGGCGCCTTCCCCGGGCTCCCCTTGGTCTCCAGCATCGCCGTGCGAGCGCGGGGCCGGCGCGGGAGCTCCGGTGGCGCGCTCCCGTCGTCCCGAGCCCCGCGGGAACGCGCCTCCTTAAGCGGGCGCGGGCGGCCGGGGCGCGCGGGGCCGAGCGGCCGCTCCCCCGCACCGGG
>WAAE01023851.1:419861-446118 GCA_013400495.1 Nicator chloris
CGGGGGCAGCCCCCGCGGGAGCGGCGGGCAGCAGCGCCCGGGGAGCGGGGGGGTCGGGCCGGGAGCCCGGGCGCGCAGGATGTTCCCGCAGGGACGGCACCCGGTAAGTGCCGCGGGGGCGGCGGGGCCGGGCCGGGCCGGGCCGGGGGGCCGAGCCGCAGCCTCCAGCCGGGCTGTCTCTCCGCAGCCCCCGCTCCAGCCCGGGCAGCCTTTCAAGTTCTCGGTGCTGGAAATCTGCGACCGCATCAAGGAGGAATTTCAGTTCCTGCAGGCGCAGTACCACAGGTGGGGCGGGGGGTGCTGGGGGTCGGGCTGGGCTGCGGGCGGAGGAAGCCTCTGGGGCTGTGATGGGACACGGGAGGCTGGAGCGCTGGAGCCGGGGGAAAGTGGGGAAGGAGGAGGTGGAGAAAAGGTGCCTGGGGAAGGGAGCGCCTGCGGAGCAAGGAGAGAGGGGTTTGGGCTGAGGGGCAACGTGAAACCATCAGCTGGGGCTCCAGGTCTTGAGCGGGGGTCCCAAGGGGAAGATCAGCCGCGTTTCCTCTGGCTGAGCCTGGTGTAGGGGCAGGGAGGGGACAGAGCTACAGGTGTGTGCACAGCACAGCCGTGGGGTGCAGGTGCCCCAGGGAGGGTGTGTGACACCCTTGCAGCCCCGTGAGCCCGCAGGGGCAGGCAGGAGATGTGCTGAGCTTGCCGAGGTCCCCAGGGATGGGGACGGGCGGGATGGGGCAGGAGCTGCAGGAGCTGCAGGTCCGTGAGTGGAAGCCCTGGCTCCCCTTTGCAGCCTGAAGCTGGAATGCGAAAAGCTGGTGAGCGAGAAGACAGAGATGCAGAGGCATTATGTCATGGTGAGCTGCCCCTACCGTGTCCCCCTGCCTCCCCTGAAGGGCTGTCCCCCTGGGCTGACAGATGTGGCTGCTGGGGCTCCTCTCAGCCACTCACCCAAAGGAGCCCCTGCCCTGCCCGGTGCTGACCTTGGGGCTGGGGAGGTGTGAGGGAGGAAGGAGTTAATCACCATTGCTGGCAAAGCTGGCTCTTTTGCTGCTGTCTCGGTGCTCAGTGCTGCTTGAGCCCGGGATTCCTGCCATAGGTTTTGTCTGGTTTTTGGGGGGTTTGTTTTGGTTTTTTTTTAATCTTTTTCTATCTGGCCTTTTAAGAGACGTCCCCACTCCTCCCTCTCTCTCCTCCAAGGGGTGGGTATTTAAGAACTGGTGCTCCAAGATTTGTGGTTTGGGTGGAAGGGGAAGGAGCAGGGCAGGAGTCCTCCACAGTTGCCAGTGAGGGGTTAACAGGCCCCAAGACAGACGGACCTGGGCAGGAGCAGGGGAGCTGGTGGGAGGAAGGAAAGAGGATGGGCACAGCAGAGCAGTTCCTTCTCTTTCAGCATCTGACCTCACTGGCCCCTCTGGGGAAAGGAGGAACCCAAGTGACACCATCCAAGAGGCAAAAAGATGGGAACTTGGGCAAACCCCATCCCGGGGGTGAATCCAGCCCTGTCTGTGAGGCCAGGGTGCTGATATTGCAGGGCATGTTCCTCTCACCCATCAGTTGGGATCCCTCCTCACATCCTGGAGGCTCAGGAATTTCCAGAAGTGGATTGCTACCTTTGGAATAGGCTTTGCTGGAGGAAAGCAGGTCCTCTGGTCCCCTTTTCTCCCCAGGTGTGAGGGGTTGGGGTCAGCACCCCTGGCAGAGTCACTGCTGGCTGCTGGAGGGTGTAACCTGTTGTCATCTTTGCTCTGCACAGGCTGACTGGGTGGGCAACTCTGGCAGGGTGTGAAAACAGGTTCCAAGTGGGGTGGGTCGAGCCAGGACAGGGTCTGGGGGGGCAGCAGGGCTGGCTTGCCCTGGCTTAAACCAGTGCAGAAATTGCAGGTGTTACCAGCCTGTGGCTGCTCCCTACCTTGCCCCAGGCTCCTGGCACAGCATCCCAGCCATTCCTCGTGGGCTAGAGCCAGCCAAACCCCAGGCTGGTCCTGGGCCAGTTGCTCTGGACAGCTCCTAAGCAGGCTGTGTTGTGCTTTTCCTCTCAGTACTACGAGATGTCCTACGGCCTGAACATTGAAATGCACAAGCAGGTAAGTGCAGTGGGGGCCGGGCCAGCAGTGGGGGAGGTTGGAGACTTTGTTGGAAAATGATCTCCCTTGAGCTCGTGTAGCTCTAATGGCATGGGAGATGTGACACAGTTCTGTGTGAGGGACTGGCTTGCAAAGGGATGCAGCAGTTGTCAGGATGTGTTACTGAGTTCCCATCCCAAAGAAGAACTGCTCAGAGCCCTGCTGTGAGCCCTGGTGCCTCCCTGCAGTGCTTCCCTGGGGCCCCACTTGAAGGAGGGATGTGGAGGAAACAGCAGGAGCTAGAGCCCAGAGGCAAATGGATTGTCTTTCTTTTCTTTTTTTTCTTAATCCCCTTTTCCTTTCCCAAAGCCAGAGGAGTGTTTTCACCCTTCCCTGGTTCCCCTTTTGTTCCAGCGTTAATTTGCTTTCCCTCTTCAGATTTATCAATCTAGTCATCATGGGCTCTCTGCCAGGGAAATTAGTTTGGACCAATGCCTGACAAAGTGGCAAGTCAACTGCCATATCCCTCCAGCTGGCTCAGCCCCTCCGAGTTTGCTCCTTTTGTTAGCAGGGAGCATGGTGGAGACCACGAGCACATTCCTGCCACCCTTACATGCTCCAAGATCCCGTGGGACTGGGAGCCAGGGGTGGCCCAAGCCAAGTGGGGCCAGGGACTCTGCCCATGAGGTGGTGGCCAAGCGGTTGAGAAGTGGGAGCCTGGGCAGGAGAGGGCTGGAGGAGGAGGTCTCTGGCTCTGTGGGCATGGTGGCAGTGGCTGAGAGAGCAGCTGGGACCTGCAGGAGAGCACGGGGTGCTGGTGGGTGTGGGGCACAGCAGCCTCTGAGCACAGCAGGTAAATGTTCCCTTTGTTCTCCCTTGGCTCCAAGCCTGCTTTGACCTCTGCAACACCGGTGGGGATTGTCAGAAACCTGAGCTGATAAAACCCTTCAGAGCAGCCAGTCCCAGGGTGGATTTACAGCAGGGGGGGATCCAGTTTTCCTCAGGAAATGTGGGTTTTCTCACTGAGAGGCTGGGCTGGAAGTCGCAGCCCCTTTCCTCGGAAGTGCTGCTTGCCCTGGTGGGAATGTGGCCTGGCTGTGGGTTTGTCTGCAACCACAGAGCCTCTCCTCAGAGGATGCACCGGGTTTTCTGCATTCCCCTGTGGGCAGGGGCAGCTCTAGGGGTGCTTTGTGCAGGGGGAGCTGTCCCAGGGCTTGATGGGGATGGGAGTGGAGCCCCTGCTCCGGGTCAGGGCAGGTAGAACCAGCAGAGCCTTGCGGGATTTGCTGGTGCGATGCCAAGAGGGCTGAATCCGTGCAGTTCTGCATCCTGGTTGGTCTGCCCTGGCTTTGAGTTGGATGTTTGGGAAGGGAAGGCACAGGCAGAGCCCGCTGCCAGTGCCTGTGGCTCGGCTCCCCTCTGTCCCTGCCCACTGGCCACGGCAGCCCACAAAGCCAGGATGGGTTTGGGCTGCGAAAGGACTGACAGCTTGGAGCTTGCCTTGGCCTGGGGCCACGGAGGGATTTAGGCGTGGGTTCCCTCCCATGTGCCTGGCAGCTTAAGGGGGTCCAGCAACCCTGGGCAGAGCCCTCCCTTGGCAGCAGCTCGGGAAATCCCAGCAGGGATGCAGAGGCAGCAGGAGAATTTCCGCCAAGAGGGCGTGGGTGGGGAGAGTTTAACTCCTCCGCCAAGGCTGAGTGTGTGCAGGATGCTTGGCGGCTGGCGGGGCACAGGATGGGGCTCAGAGCCTTCCATCTCTGGTGATACCTGCTTCCTCTTTCAGGCAGAGATTGTCAAGAGACTGAGTGCCATTTGTGCCCAGATTATTCCCTTCCTGACGCAGGAGGTAAGAAGGAGGCAGGGGGTGTGCATCAGATTGCTCTGGCTTCTTGGGAAGGAGCGAATCAAAGTCCAGCCTGAACGACGGGAGGTTTTGGGGAAGAAAACCTCGGTGCCTGGGCTGGAGGGGTGGGAGAAGGGGCTGGGTGGAGCAATGTGGAGCCAAGTGCTCCCTCCAGGCAGGAGCACGGTGTGACCACCCCCGTGCTCTTCCTCCCCAGCACCAGCAGCAGGTCCTGCAGGCAGTGGAACGGGCCAAGCAGGTGACCATGGGGGAGCTCAACAGCATCGTGGGGGTGAGTTGCACCGCCTGGCTGTGGGCAAAGGCTCTTTCCTGCCTGGTGGTTCGGGCCCTGCAGCGATGGGGGAAGCCAGGATTTTTACTATTTTGATACACCCGTAGTGGTGAAGGGATTTGCCGCGGTGTCCTGGAGGCGTTGGATGCCGTCTGGGATACCCCCTGAGCAGGCTTGTGCAGCCCCACGGCTCGGGCTCGTGTCTGCAGCCGGGGAAGGACTCGCGGGTGGAAGTGGCACAGGAGAAAAAGTGCAGAGAGAGAAGAAAAGAGGCTGTGCCGTGCTGAGCCTGCTGAGCCCTCAGAGCCCGCACAGCCCGCGGGGGGACGGGGCAGGGCTGTGACCCAGCTTGTGCAGCCCCCACGGCTCCGCTGCCCCCTCCCCGTCCCTGTCTCATCCCATCGCGCTTCGCATCGCAGCCCGCGGGGAGGGCAGGGCCCGGGCACGGCTGCGGCTGCCTCCTCCACATCCAGGACCATTTGCTCTTTCTCTTTCAGCAGCAGCAGCTTCAGCACCTCTCCCACCACGCATCCCCCCTCCCGCTGACACCCCACCCCTCCAGCATGCAGCCCTCTAGCCTGAGCGGGGCCAGCGGCACCGCGGGGCTCCTGGCCCTCTCGGGGGCACTGATGGCACAGGCTCAGCTGGCCACCAAGGAGGACAGAGTGGCCCAGGATGGGGAGAACAGAGGTAAGGGGAAGAAGCACAGCTGCGTTAACCCTTTAAAGGCTGGCTGAGTCAGTGCTGGGCAGCGTGTGCAGGGATCCTGCTGCCTGCTCTGCCTCTTTGCTGAGGCTCCTGGCTGCTGCATCCCCGGGGATGGCAAATCCAGCTGGTGAAATGCCTGCAGCCCCAGGAGGCTGGCTCTGTTTCTGACCCGGGAACTGCTGCTCTGCAGTGATGCTGTGTGTGCAGCCCTGGCTCTGGGCGAGTGTTTGTGCACACACACAGGTGTCCCTGCTCCCCTGGGTGTTTCCAGTGTGTGAGGGTCCCCCATCCATGAGGCAGCTGAGAGGTCCCCACCACAAAGAAATCCTCTCTATTTTACACCAGGGTTTACACCAAGTAAAGATCTGATACTTAAAAGATGAGACTTTTAGGGAAAATACTGTTGCAAGCCCTTGGTAGAAACTGTGACAGCCACAGGCCTGGGGCAAGGAATTTAGAAAGCAGAGCCTCCTTGCGTGTGTTGTGCCGTGTAAATTACACTAATTCCTAGTCCATATGGGTGCCTCCTCCTGTCAGGATCACCGAGTGCCTTACAAACATCATCAATATTTAATCATCATTAAATCAGTGCTCTGAATGCTACTGGCAGGCCTGGGCCAAATTAGTAACGCTGCCCAGCTTTGCTCATGGCCTGTTGCTGCTGAAAGGCTGCACAAAGGAGAAGCTGCTCTGAGCTCAAGTCACCTTTTCAGAGCACAGGCATCGAGTGGTTGTGCTGAGAGGAGGCTGGGACAAGGAGAGAGGCTCTGGGCAGCTCTGTGGGCTGGGAACAGGCAGGCAGGAGGGATGTTTCCCTGCAGACTCCCCTGGGGAAGGTGCTGACTGAAATGCACTTGGGTCAGGACCCAAGAGCAGCAGCAAAGCCGGGCACTGGGTGGGGTTTGCTGCAGGTTCTCATGGTCTGGTTTGGCCTGTAAGATTTCGAGGTGGTGAAAAGAGCAGCAGGAGACTGTCGGTGGCAGCTCTGCCCCCCTGCATGCAGCTGTCTGCAGTTCAAATCCTGCCCGTGTTTCTTTAAGGATGGCTTCCACAAAGGAGGAAAACAAAGTCCAGAGAGAGAATAAAAGCAGGCTGTGCTGTGCTGAGCCTGCTTAACCCTTAGAGCCCGGGCAGCCCATGCCTCCAGCCAGAACTTCTCTCAGCCTGACTGTCTGACCGTGCTGAGGGCCATTCCTTATTTAAAAAAAAAAAAAAATTAAATGCTCCATCTGTCCAGGGTTAATCCTCAGTGTTCTGCCATAGTTAGCCAGAGCTGGTGTGAGTCAAGCTGAGCCAGGGGTGCAGGGCTGGTGGCAGGCATCTGGTCCCACTCCAGACCACGGCCTTGGAACAGTGCCTACAAGAATCCCTCAGCTTCCCATCCCTGCCTGCCTCTTTTTGCCAGCAGGGACCTGGACTCGTTCTCTCCTAATGCTGGTGGATCTTTAGGAGCAAAAATCAGCCAGGGAAGGTTGCTGAACCCCAGCCCACAGCCCTGTGCTTGGATTTGCAGTAAATGCCCGGCACTTCTGCCCTGGGCTCAGGGAAGTGGACCTGCTTTGCTGTGCATGTACAAAAGCCTCAGAGAGTTTCCAAGCAGGGCTTCTAGGCATGGCTTCCCAAGGAAATAGGAGGGGTGTGATTCAGGGGATCTCAGCTGGCTGGCCAGCTCGTCCCCTCCTTGTGGCTTTGGACCTGTTGTCATGTCTAGGGAAGAGATTCCAAAGCTGGGATCATTTCTTGGAAGGAGGTGGGTGGATAGAGATTCCCCTGCTTCCCCAAGGAACACCAAAGTGCTGACCTCCCATTAGACAACAGAGAATCCACACTTCAGGTGGGCAAAGTGGGACATCAGGTGTGATTTTTTTATTATTTGTTTGTTTTCTAAACCTGTGTCCTGCTGTTTCCTGCCTTGCCCTGCTGTGCCCCTCTCTCCTTTCTGCCTGGGTATGTGGGGCACAGGTTTGGCATTAACAACCTCTTCCTGTCCTCCTCTCTGCTCTGACATGGACCTGGGGTGCTCTCCCTGCTGCTGCCTGGTTCCAGAACACACCCCAAGCCGGGTAAGTTGTGACAGGCAAGTGGCCTCAGCTGGCCCTGATGGCATTTCCAGTGTGCTCCAAGCTGGCCACTGGCTCCTGGAAAGGGATGGGGCTGCTGGGTGAGCTTTGCTGGCCTGGGTGGGCTGTGTTTGCATCAGGGTTTTGTAACTGAAGGTTCTGGGCCACCTCAATTCAGTCTTTGCTGATGCAAGGAGCTAAAGATCAAGGGCTGCTCCCAAAATAACCAGCTCTGTCCTTTTCAAGGAGTTTCCAGTTTAGGAATCATTCTGAACAGGTCTCAGAGCTCTCAGCCCCTCTGCAGTCCTTGGCTGCCCCCTCCCTTTTAGGATCCCCCCAGTCTCAGAGCTGTGACTCCCTTCCCATGCTCCACAGTGGCTCTGCAGAATCCAGGGTACAAGCAGGGGAAGGAAGGGTTAATTATCTCTGTCAGGGAACTGTAGGCATTGATCTTGGCCTTGCAAGGTGGGAGAGGAGGAAGTAGAGGAGGTGTCTGTGTCTGTGATCCCGTGACTGCCCAGGCACGTCCCCTGGGGGACGGGGTGGCCCTTTCTGCTCCCTGGTTCTGTGTCAGGAGTGTTGATCTGACAGTGCTGGGAGCAATCAGCTGCAGGGAGCCCTGGGATGGGGCATCTCCATCCCTCTCTGGCTGCATGATCACGAGTGTGGGGATGCCAGGGGATGTGTGACAGCCCTGCAGCTGCCTGCAGCATCTGAGAGGGCTGTTCTTCCTGCTTGGACCCTTTCTGCTTCCCAGCCCTCACGGCGGGGTTGAGCTGAAGTAAACACGGCTGCAGTGGGGGTTTTCTGCTCCGCCCTGGCTCGTTGTCTCTGCAGGGGTGGATCTCTCTCTGGTGGATGTTCCTCGCTTGGCTCTGGGCTTTGGGGTCCTTCCCACCAGCCAGGGAGATGCTTTTCCAGGAGGGAGGTGGTCATGGAGCAGGGCCTGGCCCCACAGGGAGGTGAGGGGTGGCTGTCTGCCCTCAGAGTGGCTCACACACCTTCCTCTCCCTCTCTGCCTTAGAGCGTTTCTTCTTCCCCTCCCGAGAGCCTGCAGGACGAGGAGCGGACGGGGCTGAAGCGGAAGCGGGAGGAGAAGGAGCCGCCTGGGCATTCTGTGAGTGCACCAAGGGTGTTTCTGGGGAGGTGGCTGGGGAGCCCAGTGCCTGCCCTGCTGCAGAGGGCTGGTGTCCTGTGAGCAGGAACAAAGCAAATGAGGAGCCCCAGGGAGGCCCCTCAGCCCGAGTCTGGGTCACTGCCAGCAGGATGTGGTTGGTGTTGGTCCATGGAGTGATGCACAGGAGGAAATGGGTCCCTCTGCTGTCTGGGGTCCTGGGGCACAACACAGAGCCTGGTCCAGCATCTCCCTGTCCTGACTGAGCCCTTCTGGATTGCTCCCTCCTTACAGGACAGCGATGGGGACAAGAGCGACGACAACCTGGTGGTGGATGAGGTAAGCCCTTGGAGCCTGGCAAGGTATCCTGCTCAAGCTGCAGTCGTTAGGGTTAGGGCTCTGGTTCCCCAGCTTTGGGGTTCTTTAGGCTCCAGCTCATTGCTGCTGGGCAGCAGTGGCCAGCCAGGACACGTGCCAGCACCGCTCCAGAGTCGTTGTGCCAGCCAAGACTGATTCCACTCCCACTGCTCTGGGAAGGCTGTGCCAGCCAGGGCTCAGCTTTGCCAGCCACAGGCTTGGCTCTGCTTCACAATCCCCTTTCAGCCCCTCTGCTGCAGCATCCCATATGGGGAGGCTGATAAGCTGGGATGAGAGCTCCGTGGAGCTGGGCTTGCTGCTGGCAGCTCCTGTGGGTGGAGGTGACAGGAGGTGGCAG
Source organism: Nicator chloris (assembly GCA_013400495.1). Lineage (NCBI taxonomy): Eukaryota > Metazoa > Chordata > Aves > Passeriformes > Pycnonotidae > Nicator > Nicator chloris. The sequence continues at coordinate 428,648 of WAAE01023851.1, forward strand.
GGGCCTCACCCTGGCCCTGCCAGCCCCAGGCCTCAAGCCCATGTCCTGCCCTGCCTGGCCCTCGAGCAGCCTCGACTTTAACACACCTCAGTGCAGGGGATTCACTGAATTCCAGTCTTTTGCAATGGAACTGCCACATGCTTCTGGTACAACCTTTCCTGACTGAGGCACACGTGACAGAACTTGTTCCCAGCCACACTGTTCTTGGTAGAGAAGATGTTTTTGGGGACATACTTGTTCCTTTCCTAGGAAACAGAGGGGAGAGAAAACATGAGGTCTTTTTTACTCATGCCACTTCCTAAGAAAATACAAGCCCTGCAAGGAAGATCGGCAGGAATTCTGCAGAAAATGATACTTATAAAAGTTACTCATTGTGGTGATAAAAAGTCACAGACCTGGTTGAATGGTTATAGGAGTGCAAGAGCTGAGGGGTGGCCTTGCCTCTGAAATGGCAGCCCTGTCTCAGATCCTCATGTGTGCTGATCCCCATTCCCTCCTTGTGAAGGCATCCGTGGCCACCAGCGTCCTCTGAACGTGCTGTCACCTCTCATTCTGTTCAGAGAGAAAAATCGAGGCCGTTTCTCATCCAGGGGAGCAGACTGATGGTGGTCCTGGGTGGCTCCCCAGGGTCCCTGCCATGCCTGCCCTCCTGCACAGAGGGGTTCCTGCTTCCCACAGAGCTGTTGTCCCCCCAGGACCCGCCCTCGGAGCCCGGCAGCCCCGGCCGCTCGCCCAGCCGCCGCCCGGCTCCATCCCGCCGGGAGCTGCCCGAGAGCCCCGCGTCCATCGGCTCCAGCGGGAGCACCCCGCCCCTCCAGCCCAAGGAGCAGAACCCGGTAAGGAGCCCCTGGGCAGCCTGGGCTGCGGGTGGGATGTGGGGCCAGCAGCGTGGCCCTGAATTTCTCCCTGTGGCCAGTCTGCTGCAGCGCACAAGGGGCACAGAAATGCCGGTGGTTTGTACCCACTGCCGTCCCCCAGCCTGGGGCAGAGGTCTGTGCCCTCGGGGTAGGGTAAGTGCTGCTGGGCAGAGGACAGGCTCTGCAGTGTTCTCCACCCTCCTGCCTGCAGGATTCCCCAGAGCTGCTTGTAGCAATTGATTTTTCCTTTTTTTTTTTCCTTTTTTTTTTTTTTCCTCCTTCTTCCTTGCCAAGCACCAGTCCAGTGCTCAGATTGAAACATCAGCATGTGGGAAGGGGGAGGGATGTTTCTGCCACTCCTTGGCCTCCCAGCCACCGCAGGGACCAAGTGATATGTCCCCCCATCTGGGGTCAGGAGCCAGCTGGGGGCTGCGGGCAGCAGCGAGCAGCAGCTCCCCGGCACAATCGGATTAGAGCAGACAAAGCGCCCTGAGCAATCTGCCAGCACAGCACGTAGCTTTTCTCTGTTATTAATTTTTTTTTTTTCCTTTGCTGGTGTCGACAAAATCCCCAGACAGAAAAAGCAGAAGAAATAGGAGAGGCAAGGAAAAAAAAAAAAAAAGGCAAGAAATGAAATAGCTGTGGGGATCAGAGAGGCCAGTTCATGCCAGGCATCCTCCTGGTCCCAGGCTGGGGATGGGGGTGCCCCCCCATGCAGGAGAAGCTTTACTTGAGGGAGCAGCAGATGTGTCCATGGGGTCTCATGCTGGTGGGCACTGCAGGGTGCAAACCCCTGTTTGGGGTGACCTGAAGCTTGCATGGGGCATTTGCACCTGTGGGGAGAGTGGGGACATGTGAGGGGCAAAGGAGACGAGAGGGGATCAGGCCCTGGATGGCCAGGCCCTGTCCAGCTCCATCCAGGAGCTCCTTCCACCCTGCAAGGTGTGAAGGCTGCTGGCCCAGCCGTGCTGCTGGGGAGGGCTGGCCTGGGCTCTGGTCCCACTGCTGAAGCTGCTCTTCTTTCCTCTGCTGCACAGACCGACTCTGTGGTCGGCGCTCCCACCTCCAAGCCCTCCTCTTCCTCGCCACCCCGTGACTCCCTCACGCCTGGCCCCGGGCCCAGCTCGGCCGTCCCGCTCCGGCCACCCCCGGCCAAGGCCCCCAGCACCGACACCGTCAGTGAGTGTCCAGGGACAGCATGGGGCTCTGCTCTGCTGTGACAGCGCCGTGGGGCTGGGATGGAGGGAGGCAGGACCCTCTCTGCCACCAGCAGAGCTGGCAGGACCGTTCTGCTCCACAAAATCAGACCTGTGAACCGTGGCCAACAGGAGCACCTCTGCCATTGCCACATACCTGACTGCCTGGGCTCAGACCTGCCGAGGGTGGTGGTCGGGGTGGGGCAGGGGTTTTATCTGATTTTCTCTGACCAGTTGACATTTCGGTGGGGCTGCATGAAGCTGGGTGCATCAAGGCTTGGCTGTGGGGCTGGAGGGGGTGGCTGTGCAGTCAGCAGGTGCCCCTCTGCCCCGGGTGACGCTCGCTCGCGCCCGTGGGCCAGGGCCAAGACGCGGGTCTCTCCTCGTGCAGCTCTCCGCAGCCCCCTGAGCTCCTCCAGCCCCTACACGCCCTCCCTGGGGATGGTGCCCCACGCCGCCCTCAGCGGGGAGCTCCCGGGCCCCGGCCTCTACATGGGCATCCACCTCTCACCCCAGGTCAGCAGCGCGGTGCTCTACGGCCGCTCCCCCGTGGTAAGTCACCGAGGGAGAGGCCGGGTGTGTGCTGGCTCTGCTGCCTGTGCCCTGTCTGTGCGCTGTCCCTGGGCCACATCTGGGGCTTGAGCCAGGGGGTGCGGCCGTAGGAAGGGCTCCCTTCCAGAGCTGGCTGGGTTGTGAGGCTGCTGGAGGCTTCAGAGAAGCCTCTGCTGGTTCCACTGGTGTGTAACTGTGTCTGTGGGAACCCATTTTGGCCTTTGTCAGGGTGGGTATCCTCCTTTGTGAGGATGTAGCAAGCAGGGAGCTTGCATAGAGCCAGGCTGGCCTGGTCCCAGGGTGTGCAGGGAAAGCCCTGAGCCCAGCTTTGTTGTCCTCTGCTCTGCTCCTCATGTGCCCTTGGCTTTGTGCAGGTGGCGTTTGAGTCACACCCTCACCTGAGGGCTTCCACCCTTTCCTCTTCGCTCTCCACCATCCCTGGAGGGAAGCCGTAAGTGGATGCCAGGGCTGCGGGGAGGGTGGGGGCAAGGGGCTGAGCCAGCTGCTGGGAGCATCTCCCTGCCAAGGGCTCAGCCAGGGCAGGGCTGGGCTGAGGGGAAGCTGCTCTCCAGTCCCGAGTCCAGCACGGCCATTTCATTCCTGGCAGCTGGCAGTAACAAGGAGCTGGGTAATTAAACCCCTTATTAGCCAGAGCACAACGGGCACCTTCCACCTTGGCTTGAGCGTGGCTGATGGAGAGGTCACCTCCTGCCCTTGGGCATCACACAGGGGTTGTTCAGGCCTCTCTTCTGCTCCTTTCTAGTGCCTGCTCCTTCCATGTCCTCTGGCTCCAAACCCTGCTGCCTGTGTCAGACCCGCTGGGAGCTGCGTGGCACCGGCCACTGTCCCCGCAGGATTCTGCTCTGCTTCTCACTGCTCTGCTCCCTTGCAGTGCCTACTCCTTCCACGTCAGCGCCGACGGGCAGATGCAGCCGGTGCCTTTCCCCCCCGACGCCCTCATCGGCTCCGGCATCCCCCGGCACGCGCGGCAGCTGCACACCCTGACCCACGGCGAGGTGGTCTGTGCTGTCACCATCAGCAACTCCACGCGACACGTCTACACCGGGGGCAAGGGCTGTGTCAAGGTGTGGGACGTGGGGCAGCCGGGCACCAAGACGGCCGTGGCTCAGCTGGACTGCCTGGTGAGGAGGAGGAGGACGAGGAGCAGAAATGCCTGTGGGCTGGGGCTGGGGAGGGGAATGTGCCCCTGTTCCAGTGGAGGGGACAAGAGGGGCCTTTCACATCTGCAGTGAGAGAAGGAGATGTGTCTGCTGCAAGGCTCTGTGTGCTCATCACCTCCTTCTTGCCCTGCCCCTGTTGCCTGTCACCCCCGTTCAGAACCGTGACAACTACATCCGTTCCTGCAAGCTGCTCCCCGACGGCCGCAGCCTGATCGTGGGCGGGGAGGCCAGCACCCTGTCCATCTGGGACCTGGCAGCCCCCACGCCCCGCATCAAGGCTGAGCTCACCTCCTCTGCCCCCGCCTGCTACGCCCTGGCCATCAGCCCTGATGCCAAAGTCTGCTTCTCCTGCTGCAGCGACGGCAACATCGTGGTGTGGGACCTGCAGAACCAGACGATGGTGAGGTGAGTCTGGGCAGGGGCTATAGGGCCTGGAGGAGATGCTGGCTCTTGGGGAGCTGGCTGCCCTGACAGATGTGTCCTCGGCCTCTCCATCCCCCTCTTTCCCAGGCAGTTTCAAGGCCACACGGATGGTGCCAGCTGCATTGACATCTCTAACTATGGCACCAAGCTGTGGACGGGGGGGCTGGACAACACCGTGCGCTGCTGGGACCTGCGGGAGGGCCGGCAGCTGCAGCAGCACGACTTCAGCTCCCAGGTAGGGCTGCAGCCCTCTGGCAGCACCATGGGGCCACGTGGGACCTGCTGGGCCACGGTGTGAGCCTGTCTGTCCCCTCAGATCTTCTCCCTAGGCTACTGCCCGATGGGAGAGTGGCTGGCAGTGGGCATGGAGAGCAGCAACGTGGAGATCCTGCACGTCACCAAACCCGACAAGTATCAGCTGCACCTCCACGAGAGCTGTGTCCTCTCTCTCAAATTCGCCTCCTGCGGTAGGCAAGGGCTGTTTTTTCTGCCTGAGCTGTGGATAGCCTCAGATTTATGCCTTGGGTTTACTCCTCCATGCTCAGTTCCTCTGAACAGAGTCCTAGACGTTGACACCCACTTTGTCTCCTGTCCCAGGGAAGTGGTTCGTGAGCACGGGGAAGGACAACCTGCTCAACGCCTGGCGGACGCCCTACGGAGCCAGCATCTTCCAGGTAGGCTGAGGAATTTGTGCCGGGGGATGATGGTGGCTCCAGGCACCAGCCCTGCTCTCACCTCCTCCCCTCTCACTCACAGTCTAAGGAGTCCTCGTCAGTCCTGAGCTGTGACATCTCTGTCAATGACAAATTCATCGTTACGGGCTCTGGTGACAAGAAGGCCACAGTGTACGAGGTGGTTTACTGACTCCTGTCACCATCCCTGCACCATTGGCCAAGGGAGCACACCTTGCCCAAAGCCACCACAGCTCACAGAGGCCTCCAGTGCTGGACCTGCCCTCCTGCAGCTCTGCTTTCCCTCCTCCTCCACTGCTTTCAGACACCCCTTGCCTGTCCCTGCACGAGGCTGGATGTGAGAGCTGGGTGTAGCCTGGCATCCCTTCAGGCTGGGCAAGTGCTGGGCTGGACATCCTGGGCCCTGTCTGTCCCTCAGGCTGGCTGCACAAGGAGCTGAGAGCGTGTGTCTCCTGAATTACTGCTACTGATTTAATGGCACCCATTTTCTGCTGCAGAAACAGCTGTAAATTATCAGTAAAGAAATGTATTTAACTATGTTTTCAATCCCTTACTAATAAAAAGGAACAAAAGAAGGGCTGGGCTGGTTCTGGGCAGGGGCTTTTGCCAGCCAGTTCTGCCAGCTGTGCCAAGGGCTGGGCTCTGAAGGGTGTCCTGTGGGGCTGCTCTTGGCCAGCAGCACAGGGGAGGCTCTCAGTGTGGCAGAGGAGTGGCTGCTCGCCTGCCATGGCAGCCCCAGCTCCAGCCCCGCTCTGTGGTGAGCTGTGGCTGGAGGCTGGGCTGGGGGCAGGAGCCCGGGGCAGCTGCCACACCGCAGCCGCTGCCAGCCCCAGGGCTCTTGGGAGCAGCCCTGCTTGCCCACGGCAGTGCTGGCGTGCAGCCAGACCGATAAGGCAAGCGCTGAGTGCTCACATCTCATTTCCTTCAAAAACCACTTCCTCCAGCGCCGGCCCCTCCTTCGGCGGCACCGCAGAGCCGCGGGCACGCTCCGCTCTGTGCCCACACCGCCGGTCCTGGCTCCTGCTCCCAGCCAGGGCCAGGGATGGGCTCTGCCCACAGAGGAGCTGCCTCAGACCCACCTCAGCACAGGAAGGGAGCAGCAAGTTGTGACCAAAGGGGACAAGGCTCCTGCCCTGGTCTTGCTCCTCCTCACCTGGCTCCATCCCACTCCTGCAGAGCATCCAGGCTACTGCCCAGGACAAGGCACAGCTGCCTATTTTTTTGTTTGTTTTTATTATTAAATACACCCTGGGAGGCACACAGGGAAGTGAGGCTAGAGCCCCATCCACCCTGGCAGGCCCAGAGCCTTAAACAAATAAAAACCCCACAACAAAAAGTTAAAATCAAATAAAGCACCCAAACAGAACCCCTAACAATGCCAGACCCCCCCCGCCCCTCATCTCCAACTCCCACAGTCTAGATTTAGAAAGAAACCCACAAAGAACAAAACAAGGAGAAAGTCCCCAGGAAATCCACCCCGAGCAGCAGCCTGCACGATGCCTGGCCACGGTGCCAGGGCCACCTCCACCCCTCTCCGCTCTCCTCCAGCTGGAATGCCACAGCCACTGGCTGCACGTCCTTTGGGAAGTCAGCAGCAGGGCAGGTAGAGTCCACCTGTCCATTCACGTGGACACCTGCCTGTCCTGCAGTTGGCACCTCTGGGGCTCAGTAAATGATCTCATAAACTGTTGCTTTCTTGTCCCCTGAGCCAGTCACGATGAACTGGTCGTCCGTGGAGATGTCGCAGCTGAGGACGGAGGAGGTTTCCTTTGACTGGAGAGAACAGGGGTAAGCACAAGAAACAGCCCCAGAGCAAGGTCCCAACCCCACTCCTTGGGGACCCAGGAGGCTGCAGGGATGAGTTTATGGGGTTCCTTACTGGTGACACATGATTAGAGCTGGGTTGTACTGGGCAGCTCCTGGCAGCCTCACCCCCAGGAACCCCCAACCCTGCTGGCTGCTCACCTGGAAGATGCTGGCTCCGTAGGGCGTCCGCCAGGCGTTGAGCAGGTTGTCCTTCCCCGTGCTCACGAACCACTTCCCTGTGGAGGGACAAAGCAGCCTCATGTCACAAACCAGAGCCAGCAGTTGGATCCCAGTGGCAGATCCTGCCCAGGCTGTGAAACACACAGAGAGGCAGCCACATCTCTGCCAACCAAGAGCCAAGGGAGCACAAAGAGGAGTTTGGCTCCAGCAGCCAGCACTGCTCGAAGAGGGATGGATACCCCTTCTCTGGCCATCATCCACCAGGGACAGGGCTGGCTACCAGAAGAAATGCTTCCCCCCAGTGCAATGAGCCCTGCACACAGACAGAAGTAGAGGTGGCATCCATGAGGCTCCAGAGCAAAGGGGGGCCAGGAGAGGTGTGCCTACCGCAGGAGGCGAATTTGAGAGAGAGGACACAGCTCTCGTGGAGGTGCAGCTGATACTTGTCGGGTTTGGTGACGTGCAGGATCTCCACGTTGCTGCTCTCCATGCCCACTGCCAGCCACTCTCCCATCGGGCAGTAGCCTAGGGAGAAGATCTGAGGGGACAGACAGGCTCACACCGTGGCCCAGCAGGTCCCACGTGGCCCCATGGTGCTGCCAGAGGGCTGCAGCCCTACCTGGGAGCTGAAGTCGTGCTGCTGCAGCTGCCGGCCCTCCCGCAGGTCCCAGCAGCGCACGGTGTTGTCCAGCCCCCCCGTCCACAGCTTGGTGCCATCATTGGAGATATCAATGCAGCTGGCACCATCCGTGTGGCCTTGAAACTGCCTGGGAAAGAGGGGGATGGAGAGGGCAAGGGCACAGCTGTCAGGGCAGCCAGCACCTGCAGCAGGGAATGTGGGCAGGGCAGCACCCAGCAGTGAGGAGCTTCAAGGACAGGCATTGTCCCATGGCCATGAATAGACACAGGGAGGGGCAGGGACATTCTGTAGGGGACTGAGTGGTCCCTGACCCGAGGAGTCTCCAGCAATCCAGGGAGCCCATGCTCCCCCCTGCCCCAGACTCACCTGACAAGTGTCTGGTTCTGCAGGTCCCACACCACGATGTTGCCGTCGCTGCAGCAGGAGAAGCAGACTTTGGCATCAGGGCTGATGGCCAGGGCATAGCAGGCGGGGGCAGAGGAGGTGAGCTCAGCCTTGATGCGGGGCGTGGGGGCTGCCAGGTCCCAGATGGACAGGGTGCTGGCCTCCCCGCCCACGATCAGGCTGCGGCCGTCGGGGAGCAGCTTGCAGGAACGGATGTAGTTGTCACGGTTCTGAACGGGGGTGACAGGCAACAGGGGCAGGGCAAGAAGGAGGTGATGAGCACACAGAGCCTTGCAGCAGACACATCTTGTCTCACTGCAGATGTGAAAGGCCCCTCTTGTCCCCTCCACTGGAACAGGGGCACATTCCCCTTCCCAGCCCCAGCCCACAGGCATTTCTGCTCCTCGTCCTCCTCCTCCTCACCAGGCAGTCCAGCTGAGCCACGGCCGTCTTGGTGCCCGGCTGCCCCACGTCCCACACCTTGACACAGCCCTTGCCCCCGGTGTAGACGTGTCGCGTGGAGTTGCTGATGGTGACAGCACAGACCACCTCGCCGTGGGTCAGGGTGTGCAGCTGCCGCGCGTGCCGGGGGATGCCGGAGCCGATGAGGGCGTCGGGGGGGAAAGGCACCGGCTGCATCTGCCCGTCGGCGCTGACGTGGAAGGAGTAGGCACTGCAAGGGAGCAGAGCAGTGAGAACCAGAGCAGAATCCTGTGGGGACAGTGGCCGGTGCCACGCAGCTCCCAGCGGGTCTGACACAGGCAGCAGGGTTTGGAGCCAGAGCCGTGAGCAGAATACACCCGGTGATGCCAGATGGCACACAACAACCCAGATTTCCCCCCAGGCTGTGCTCCCCATCCCTGCTGCCCCCAGCTTGTCCACACAGCCCAGCTTCAGCGCCACAAGCCACCCCATTCCCTGCCCAGCTTGGCCCCACTTACGGCTTCCCCGAGGTCCCCACTTGCATGCCGGTCACCAGCCCTGGGACGCGCATGTGGGGGTGCGGGTCGTAGCCCACCTGGAGGGGACAGCAGGTGAGAGTGGCTCACACTCCGTGGCCCCAGGGCCCCACGGGGACAAGGTCACGCACCAGGGGCGAGCGCCCGTAGCCGCCGGCTCCCACGGCGGCTGCAGCCCCGTTGAGCTGCGGAGACATGAGGTGCAGGCTGGCGTAGGCGCCAGTCCCGGCCACGTCCCCGTTGACAGCAGGGTGGGCCAAGCTGAAGGCGGCCGAGTAGGGGCTCTGCACTCCCAGCGGATTCCTCAGGCCCAGGGCTGGTGGGGGAGAGGCAGAGTGAAGGGATCGGGCCCCGGAGACAGAGCTTGGAGACCCACCCAGGCCCCAGCGGCGCCAAGCTCACCCAGGGGGTCCACGGGGACCTTGGCAGCAGCGGGGCGAAACTGCTGGGCACTACTGGAGCCTGGGAGGGTGTCACCCTGGGACGTGGGGGTGCTGGACTTCAGGCTGGGCGTCCCTGCCTTCTCCACCTGCCAGGAACAGAATGGGGAGGTGGCAACGGCACCACGCCCCTGCCAGGGGGTCCCTGTTAGCTCCCCCTCAATGACAGCCCAGCCCAGACAGTGCTGAAGGGTCAGTGGGAGGGGATTCGAGCTGAGATCTAATGGAGCAGGAGCCCCTCCCTGTCCCTCCAGCACTTTGCCCCATGGGTTTGGAGGCGAGGGGACCCATGTCTGGCCACTCTGTCAGCCGAGCCCAGGCTGCAAGGACACAAGCACAGGCTCCAAAGCAAGTCACACATACCGTGGGCGCATCCTTGCTCCGAGACGGGGACGTGCTGCTGGAGGAGGCCATGGAGGTCGGACTGAGGGGCATGGCCTCCTTCCTGCCCAGTGGGACCTTCTCCACCCCATTCTCCCGTGACGAGTAGGAGTGGACACTGTGCGGGGAAGAGGGGTCCTGGGGAGGGAGGGAAATTAGCAGGGAGAAGAGCAGGCAGGAGAGCAGGGATGTCCCAGCTTATGGGGAGCTGGTGGCTCAAGCAAGCGCCAGGCTGCCAGCCTGGATCCTGGGGCTCATTGCTGCTGCTGGCCAGGGTCAGGGAGCACAAATCCCACAGGCACCTCCCTGTGATGCCCACCCCTGCCTGGAACAGCCTGTTAGCCCCACCCTTGGGGATGGACAGCACACACTGACCCCAGACTCCTCCCAGTGTCCCAACACACTGACCTCATCCACCACCAAGTTGTCTTCACTTTTGTCTGCATCACTGCCCTGAAACGTGGAGCACGGTTGGAGCCAGAGTGGCTGCAGCCACCCTCACTCCTGCCTGGAGCTGTGCCAGGAGAGGATGGGGTCACCCCAAGCCCCCCAGCCCTGGGCTCACATAGTCTGTAACAAAGTCCTTCTCCTCCACCTTCCTCTTCTTGCTGCTGCTCAGGTACTCGGCGATGGCGCGTGCACGCTCCCCGTTTGACAGCGCCAGGGAGCTCTGGGATGAGGGGACGCAGTGTCAGTGGCTGGGGATGCTCTGCCCAGCTCCTGGGACAGGCAGCACCAAGGCAGGGCTGATTCCAGGAGCACGGAGGGCCCCAGCCCAGCCCTGCGTCCTGACCACAGCCGATGCCACCACAGAATGGTGCAAGAGAAGAAAAAGGCACTTACGGGGCCGGGGTCTCGGTCTGTCGCTGTGGCAACACAGAGGAGCAGCAGGAGGAGGAGGAGGGAAAGGGGGACATGCTGTGTCACCACCAAGAGCCCCCCAGAAAAGTCATCCACTTCACCCACGGGTTCTGGGGCGTTCACAGCAGGGCCAGAACAGCACAACAGCAGCAGGGTGGTCCTGGGCCCCCCCCAGGGATGACCCCCCACCAGCCCCCCTCACCACCTTCCCACGAGGGTGCTGGTCAGTGGAAGATGTTCCCCACCCAAACCCTTGCAGCTGCAAGCCCCCTGCCCCTCCAGCCCAGCTGGCAGTCCTGAGGCAAGGACAAGTGACCCACACCCAGCCCTGGCCCTCACCCCAGAGAACTGTCCAGGTAAGAAGGGCATGGGGAGCAGAGAGAGCCTCAGGGCCCAGCTTCCAGGGCCCCCTGTTCCTATGGCACACCCCTGCCAGCTTCCAGCACCACCTGTTCCCAGGCTCACTCAGATCCAGCCACCCCAAGCTCTGGCTCCCCCCACACTCACCCCTGGGCTCCGTGTCATGGACTCCTCGGTCATCCTTGGTGAGGAGCTGGGCCTGGGCCCCCAGTGCCCCCGAGAGTGCCAGCAGCCCTGAGGCACTGCTGATGCCAGCGAGGCCAGGGGGCTGCATTCCAGAGGGGTGAGGGGTCAGCGGGATGGGGGGAGCGTGGTGCGAGAGGTGCTGGGTCTGGAGCTGGTGCTGGAGAGGAGAGGGCAGAGTTGAAGGGCTGTGCCAGGACAGCTGCTGGGCAAGTGAGGGGCAAGAGGCAGCCCTGGGTCAGTCAGCAACGGGGCTGGGGTGTGGAGGGGCAGGGCATGCACCCAGGGTGCCCCCAGTAATGTTCTGGTAACATCCCTCTCACTGACCCCTCCCTCCCTGGGCTGGATGGGGGACCTGCTGCAGTCTCGAGGGAATAATTGAGTGGGAATGGTGGTGACCCCCCTCCACAGGGTGTCAGGACACAATGACACACACCAACCACCACCCTCACCCCCAGCTGCATCTCCTGCATCCTGAGTGCTGCTGGCAGCCCCCAAACCAGCCTGGTTTGCCCCTCTCCTCCCCTCGATTCAGCCGCGAGTGGGAGAAGGCACGAGGGGCAGGGGCTGCAGCCAGGGGCAGGAGGGGGCTCAGCCCAGGGATGGCAGGAGCCCGGGAAGTGCCATCATGACAGAGCCCCTCAGGCCTGGCCCTGGAGCGGCAGGAAGTGGTGGGCAGAGGGTTGACGTACCCCGATGGCCGCGTTCAGGTCGGTCATAGTCACCTGCTTCGCTCGCTCCACAGCCTGGACCACCTGCTGCTGGTGCTGTGGGGAGATAAGAGTGGGGCTGAGGCAGGCTCATTTCTTTCCCCAGAGGAGCTCTGCACACCTGGCTGGGGCCTGAGGGCTCACCCACCTCCTGAGACAGGAACGGGATGAGCTGGGCGCAGATCACGTTGAGCCGCTTGGCGATCTCCGTCTGGCAGGGGAAGAGAGACAGAGCCTGTCAGGGCAAGGGGCAGAGCAGACCCCTTGCTGAGGGGCCCTGATGTTGCCAGGAGAGCCCCCTCACCATGGGTGCTTAGCCCGGGCAGTCTCAGGGTACTGACACAGGCCCAAGCGCTGCTGCTCAGCACTACGGAGCAGAAACACCCTGGAAGGACAATTCCTGTTCTAACAACACCCCTTTCAAAACCCAGCATCCTCCATCCCCACCCTGGGAGCCCTGGGACGGCTTCCAGCTCCTCCCTGCCAGGGACATGAAGCCCCCTGGCCCATGCCACCGGGGCTACCGCCAAGCAAGCCCCCAACCCAGCAGCCACGGCCCCTGCAGGCTCCCTCCTGCCCTCCACACAGCCTCCTGCCGGCACCACGCCCATGACTTGCCGCCCTCCCAAGCCCACAGGAAGCCCTGGAGAGGTGCTCTCCCCAGCTGCTGTTTTTCTGCAACACTCGAGTGCCACTGGCAATCAAGAGCGCAGAGCGCGGGGACGGAGAGCAGCGTCGTGCTGTGCCGTGCCATGTTCCCATGGCACCCCATTGCCAGCTTCCAGGGCCCCCTGTTCCCATGGCACCCCATTGCCAGCTTCCAGGGCCCCCTGTTCCTATGGCACCCCCTGCCAGCTTCCAGGGCCCCCTGTTCCCATGGCACCCCCTGCCAGCTTCCAGGGCCCCCTGTTCCTATGGCACCCCCTGCCAGCTTCCAGGGCCCCCACCGGCCCCACCCTGCACAGCTCCGGCGAGAGGAGAGCACGGACACTCAGCCATCCCCAGCCTCACAGACACAACCCTGGAAAGAAGCCCCAGAGGCTGCGGGGACAGGCTTCTGCCCCTGCTGATGGCAGAGAGAGCAGACACTGCTCGAGGCAACAGCGGAGACGCCCACGCAGAGCTGGGGACTGTCCCCAGCACCGGAGCAGGGACAGAGATCAGCAGCTTTCCCTAAACCCTGGTGTGGGAGGGATCCCCCTACTCTTGGACGGGCAGGGGATGTCCCAGGCACAGGATTCTAGGTAAGATGCTGTCTCAAGCCCCGAGGAGCACCCTGTCCACCCTGGTGGGGAGGATGAAAACACTATGGAGCCAGCACAGGGCTGAGAGGAGGGGGTTGAACCCAGACTCCCTTATCAGCCCCCAGAGGAGACCAAAGGCTGAAGGGCCCCAGGGGCACAACTGACCCCTGGATGTCCCTGCCAGGACCTTGGGCACATCTCCCACGCCCAGCTGGTGCAGGTGCTGAAGTGCCAGGGTGAGGGGCCACAGCACTGCCCGGCTGGTGTGGGGACACAGACCCAGGGACACCCTATGCTGCCCTCCAGAGCAGCTGCCGACCTGCTCTTGCCAGCCCCAGAGCACAGAAACAATCTGGCACCTGCCCTCACTTCCCCTTCTGAGGGAGGAAAAAAGAGAAAGAAAAGAAAGGAAGAGGGGGGAGCAAGGAGATTTGGCAGCCAGCAGTTCTGGGAAGGATTTAGCTGTCTCCCGGGGCCGGCAGTGATGGATTCTCTTCCCTAATGCACTGATGGGCAGCAGCTCCTTGGGGAGAGCTGCCTCCAATTCACTCGCACTCGTTAATGTGCAATTTACTGGCACTTTAACGCTCTCAGCATGAAAAATGATCACGCTGTTTGCAGCCCCCCCAGCCACCAGCACCGTCGCCTCCCCTCTGGCTCGCGGTGAGCACGTCCAAGGCCAGGCAGATTCGGGGAGGTGGTTTTATAGAAAGCTACAGGCCCCTTCCATGCCAAAAACAAAGCAACAATAAAAAAAAAAATAACGTCTCCTGCTCGTTCCTGTCTTGATCCTCTCCTGCCAAGCCTGTGGCTGCCTGGAGAGCTGCACCACCACAGTCAGCCCCCAGCCCCATTTCCCTCCAAACAAACCCAAAGCAAAACCCCACACCTTGGCCCTTGATGCCAGCGCTGCTGAGCCCCTGGGGAGCCCCTGGGGACACGGGGCGCAGCAAGGACAGAGGCCACATCACACCACGGCACTACCCAGCCTCCATCCGTGGCCATGGGCAATCGCTGCCTCGGGGGCTCTGGGGCAGCCAGGAGCGCTCAGGACCTGCCTGTGCCCGTGAGCAGCGCAGGATTTGGGCGAAGGGGAGGAGAGACAGCGACCCAATCCCCCCAGGGCAGCGATAACCCGCGGCTCCTGCGCCGGCAGTTCCCGTTCCCCACACAATGGCCGCTGGCTGTCAGAGCAGACTTACGGGCCCTTGTTAAAAGTGCCGACAGCTCACTGGCCGGCGGCCAGCGGCACCTGGGGCTGGCAGAAAACACGAGCCTGAGAGGGCTGGGAGAGAACCAGCAGCCAGAGGAGAGGAGCTCGCAGCCCTCCAGGGAGAGGCTCCGGGCCGGGAAGACCCTTGGCATCGCCCCTCACAAGGGCAGCTTCAGACCTCAGCCTCAGCAGAGATGCCGGGACAAGCAGGGCACCCCAGAGTGGCAGAACGCCCTCCCAGCGGGCACAAAGCTGGCAGGAGTGGCTGACAACCTGCCCTGTGCTGGGGACGAGTGCTCGGTGCCCACCCGAGCAGGCTCCCGCGCAACAGTTGGCGTCGGCGGGCGCGGGGCGGGCAGGAAGGCGGCGGCAGCGCGCCTCGCCAGGCTCCTCCGCAGCCTCTTTAAAAATAGATGAGAAGAAACCTTCTGTCTCAGAGCAGCTGGTGACCCGGAGCTCGGCACAGGGGAGGAAGGGAGGGAGGGATGGGGAAGCAGCGAGGGAGGATGCGCAGCCCTGAGCCCCCGGAGAGCCCACCCTGCACCCACACTCCAAAACCCTTCTTTCTCAGAATACTCCTCAGCCCTGGCCCCTGGGCCAGTGGGCAGCAGACAGTTGCAAAGGTGTCGAGCCAGAGCCCATCAGCCTGCTGTGACCCTGCAGCCCACCTTGCCCTGAGGAAGAAGCCAGTCTCCTTCACAACAGTCGTCCCGTGACCACTCACAACTGGTGTGAGCAGCCATGCAAGCACAAGTCGTCCACCACTGCTCTCTGCCTGACACAAGAGCATCACAGTCCAGGCACGGCACCCTGAACCCAAAACCAGAGCACAGACGTGTGTGTGGAGAGCTAAGGAGGCAGCCAAGGTGGTGGCACAGAGCAGAACAAAGCTTCCAAAGCACAAGGAAGGGGACACATCCCCCACAAGCACGGCCTTCCCTGGGCTACAGCAGGAGCAACCTCCTGTGTCATCTGTGGGGACAGCCCTGAAGAGCCCAGATGGCAAAGCGGGGCCAGGGAGCTGGGACCAAGGAGGTGGACAGAGCTCCCAACCCACCCAGACTCACCTGCTTGTGCATCTCGATGTTCAGGCCATAGGACATCTCGTAGTACTGTGAGGGAGAGAAGGCAGCATCAGCACGGCTCTGGAGACCAGGGCAACGCACAAGCAGAAAGTTCTCTGTGGTGCTGGCACACCAGGTCAGCCTGGCCACAAACAGTCATGGTGTGGCCAGGCCATGGGGACAACACGGTCCCCAGCTCCTCTCCCCGGAGCAGGGGTTTCTCTGGCACATGGCTGCAGCCCCCAGGACAGACACAGCCCTCCCAGGACTTCTGCAGGAATGGGGACAACCCACATGGGAGCAGATTTTCCACCACAAGCTGCGGCAGAAAGTCCTGGTCCGACACCACAGCTCTTTTTGGGGGAAAACCAGACAATAACAGCCACAGGAACCAGATCTCAGGGCCTGGCCACACAACCCAAAAGCAAAGCGAAGGCAAAGCATCCCTGCATGTCCTTTGATGGTTCAGAGGACATCCCACACCACCCTTCTCCTTTCAGGTGGAGCTCACTAACCATGACATAATGACGCTGGATTTCTGTTTTTTCTGTTGCCAGCTTTTCACATTCTAACTTCAAGCTGTAAAAATAAAGAGGAGAGAGAGGGAGAAGGAGCAACGCCCCGTGGTCCTCCCAGTGACAGGATGTCCCTAGCTGGACAGACCACGAGCCCCCCCAGTGTACCACACACTTCAGCCTCCTCAGCTTCAATCCCATCTCCCAGCACAAGCCAAGAAAACCACCTGAAAGCAGGCGGGAAGGGGTTGATAAAGAGGAGATGGACAGCAAAGGGATCTGGGCATCAGGGAGCAATTTGCACGGACTCTTAACCCCCTCCCCAGCATCTGCTTCCCAAATGGAGTGAGCTGCAAAGCTTAACTGCATTTCAAACCTCGCTCTGCCCCGCGCAGTGTGGGGAAGGGGAGATGATCCTGGACAGCAGCCTCACAGATCAGAGGAACTCCAGGTCTAAGTGATGGCTCTGGCTCAGCCCAGGAGCTAGGTGCTGGAAGCTAACACCTCCTCCTAGGGCTTTTGGCAGGCAAAGGCTGAGTTTCCCCCTCAAACAGTCATTTCAAGCTACCAAGGTGATGCTTGGCACAGCCATCCTCTGGAGGGACCAGTCCACCAGCCACACCAGATGATGCTGCCCAGCACCAAGGGGAGCCTGTTGCTGTCCAGCACCAGTGAAGTGCCCAGTTCACAGGCTGGCATGTGAACTCCGGCAACTTCTCACCTGTGGTATTGGTTCTGCAAGAACTGGAATTCCTCCTTGATGCGATCCAAGGTTTCCGGGTAAGTCAGCTTGAGGGACTGAGGGGTGCTGGGGATGGCACTGGCAGCAACAGCGGCTCCTGAGGCAGCAGAGGGTGCCTGGAGATGGGCCTAGGCAGAGATGGGACCTCCAGGGTCACTGCTGCTGCCCAACAAGTCTGGCAAATCCCCCAGGGGTTTCCTGCACCCGGGGAAGAGGCTACGGGCACATCTGGGAGAGCAGCACATGCAGGAGGTTGCACAAGGAGTTATTGGAGAGGAAACTGGTCACAACCAGGCACCAAGGGCCTTGTCAGCATCAGTTTGCCCACAGAGCCAGAAAGGACTAATGACCACGGGTGGCACTGGGCATGGCACAGACCTAGTGGCCTGTCCTCGCCCAACCACCACACAGCTGAGCTCCCTGCCTGCCCATCACCGTCCCATCATCACTCCCTGGTGAATCCTGCTCCCAGCACCTCACAAAGCCCGGACCAGCAGCGCTGAGGCTCAGCGCCGCTTTGGGAAGAGCCACAGCATCGCTCCCGAGCATCACACACAGTAACAGCAGTCAGCTGTTAGTCAGCACCGAGCGGGGAGCTGGGGTTTGGGGGCACAGGCCCTGCGAGGGCCGTGGTGGCAGTGCTGCGAGGGGACGAGGCCACGCGCGGGCTCACCGGGGGCCTGTTCTGTGGGAACATCCTTGGCACCGCACAGGCCCGGGACCCTCCGGCCGCGCGGGCTCCGCCGCAGGCTCGGGACGGGGCCTGGAAACAGCTCCCAGCTCCGGATCAGGCCCTGGAGAAGAACCCGAGGGTCACAGCCCGGCGCTGCCCGGGGGCGCGGGGCCCTTCGGGAGCCGCAGTGGAGCCCCGGAGCCCCGGCCCCGCCC
>WAAE01023851.1:446741-459241 GCA_013400495.1 Nicator chloris
GGCCCCGGGGCTCCCTCCGGGCTCCGCGGACCCGCCCAGCCCCGGCCCCCCGCGCCGCGCAGACAATGGCCCCGCCGCCGCCCGCCGCAGGTACGGCCGCGGGGCGGGACTGGCCTCGCCGCCGACCCAGCCCCAAGCGGGACTTGACCCCGGCCGGCGGACACCGAGCCGAACCGAACCGGACCGGAGCACCGGGACGGGACGGAACAGGACGGGACTCACCGCGCTGCGGGTCCCAGACCCGGCCCTGGCCCCAGGCGCGCGCCCCTGCGGCGGGGCGGGCCGGGCCGGGCNCGAGGGCGGCCGCCCCCACGTGGGGCGCGAGAAGCTGCCTTCCTATTGGCCAGCTGGGGCCCGGCCGGCGCGCGGGGTGTCAATCAAGGGAGGCCGAGCGGCGAACGAGGGGGCGGTGCCGCGGTTTAACCCTTGCGGGGCTGGGGCACCGGAGGGGACCGAGAGGGGACTGGGGACGGGCCCCCCCGCCGCCCCACGCAGGATCCCGGGGCATGGCACGGCCTGTCCCAGCCCCGCGGCGAGGACCCCTGCCTCCGGCACGGCAGCTTTGCCCGCCTAACGGAGCCGGGAGGTTGCACCGGAGCCGCTGCGCCCACCGCCCCCGGGAACCGGCGGCTCTGCTTCGGGGCTTTTTGCTGGTAAACACAAGAAGTCGTCGTGTCCCGTTCCGTGTCCGTCCGCCCCCCTCTTTGTTTTGGTTCTTTTTAATTAAGAAAATAAATGAACCCGACAACACCCACACACCCCTTCCCGGGCTGCAGGTCCCGCCTCACCGGGAATTCCCTGCACCGTGTGATGGCGGGGAGCGGCAGCATCCCTCTGCCAGACAGAGCTCCTGGGAAAGGCTCCTGGGCCAGCTTGGTTTCTCCGCCCCAGGAAAGGGGTCTGACAGCCCCCAGCTCCCTGTCGTCACCCCACGTCCCTTGGGATGGGCAGATACTTGGAATGGGAAAGGGACGCCCATGTCCCCATCCCAGCAGCCCTACAACAGCCCCCGCATTCCCACCAGCGCTGTCACCGTCCTCCCAGAGCTCCCCGTGTTTCCAGCCGGAAGGCCTAGGTGCACACAACCCGTTTGGGTTTCCTCGTGGATTTTCTGGTGGTTTTACTCCTTTCAGGGAGATCGGTGGTTGCTCGACATTTTCTGCTGCTGCAGGTCAATCCAGGCTTACACTGAGCAGGAAATAAAACATTTGAGGAGCAGCAGCTGTGAGGAGTCTGTCCGCCTCTCCCCCTCTTTAACCTTAATCCAGGGACAGGCCAGCGGCCCTTTCCTCCTCACCACAGCTCCATCCTCGTGGTCCTGCCGCCGTCCAAAGGCAGCGATGGCTCAGCTCATGGGACAAACCGTAGCCGGCCACTGATGCTGGTTGCCAGCAGAGCTGGCAGGGTACAGACTGGGAGAACCAGAACCCCTCCCCAGGGATGGCAACTTGCCTCCAGCCCCTGGAAGAAAAGAACAATAACAATCACAACTTCAACAAACCCACTGAAATAGAGCAGGACTGTGCGAGGGCCACCCTGTGCCTGCCCAAAGGACTCAGCAGTCCTGGGGGTGATGGGCTGTGCTGGCCCCTCGGGCTGGGAGCAGGATTTTCCAGCTTCAAGCCAGGTTCTGCTGCCTTTACTGAGTCAGGGACCGCCCTGAGTCCCACGGTAGGAAGCCCGCCTCATTTAGCCCCATTTTGCCCAGTCTGTTCCCTGGCAGCCCTGGGATTTTCTGAGAGCAGCTGCGATCTCAGATGGGAGATCTCCCGTTACTCCAGCTCTGCTGAGGGCAGGCAGGGAGAGACTCCCCCACTCTGGAGCTGGGGATGCCCCTGTTCTCACTGCACCACTCTTGGCCCCACACCAGCAACCAGAGGGGTTTGTGCTCTGTAGAGAGAGGGGGGGCTGCTGGGGAGAGCAGCAGAAGAGCGGTCTCCCAATCCTTATTATATTTTAAAATGTAATAACAGCACGACATCTATTTTCGTAGACAGAACAGATCATTTCTGGAAGAGGCCCATAAATCTCAAACAGAGGGGAAATAATTTGGCCAAGGTCATGTTAAGGCAAAATATTAAAATAGAAAAAAAAACCAACAAACCAGTTTAGAGCCGGACTGAAGCACTATCTCTGTTCTAAACCTCTCTCCCCAGCCTGGGAACCCAGTCCCCCCTGCCCTTCTGCTTCCCAGCATTACACCATAGGGCTGAGGGGGCCAAGACACATGTGAGGGCCTGGCTGAGTGGAGAGACCAAGGGAGAAGAAGAGAACAGAGACCTCAGCAAGGGCCCTGGCAGGATCCTGCCGATCCCTTCTGCCCCAGGGACAGCCCCCTGCAGCAGCCCCTGCACACTGTGCTCTTCTTGGGAAGGCCTCAGGCATTCAGGATAGGACAGGCTGGGCTGCCCCCTCCCCGGCTGCAGGATCTCCGCGATGTTGGCAGGGGGGAAACGCCATTCCAGAGAAGGAAAGTCCTGTCTCTGCCATCTCTCCAGTCCTCACCAGCAGTTCCTCCATCCCATCCCTGGTACCAGGGCTCTGGCAACGCCATCCATCACCACGGCTGCTCACACTGCGTGCCGGCACGGGCAGAGTGGGCCGGGGAGAGGTGCAGGTTTGGCAGGCACGACCTGGCCCACAGCACTTTGGGTGTCCAGCAGGCAGAGCTCAGACAGCAGCTCCCAGCGGCAGGGACAGGCCGGGAGCAGAGTGATCCCTGCCGTGACCGGAGGGACCTGCAGCCACGGGGAGCCTGGCAGCGCAGCTCTGGTTCTGCAGAAATGCCATGGCAGGAGCGCGGCAGGAAAAGACCGAGGAACATCCCCCTCACTCGCAGCCGCGGGTCAGAGCTGCCCCTGAGCAGGAGCCAGGGCCTGTGGGGAAGAGCCAGCCATCCCGCAGGGCTCGGGGCTCAGCAGCCAAGTGCTTCCCCAGAGCACGTCCCTGGCAGCGCTGCAGCTCTGCGCGGACCCTGGCAAGCGGCAGAAAACAAAACTGCTGCTCGTACCCTCTGGCTGCTTCCCCGGGCTCGGCTGCCAGCTCCCCGCATGCCAGCGCGGCTCGAGCGGGGCCGGGGCTCCTGTGCGGCGGGGACGGCTCCAGCGGTGCCACCCCAGAGCCTGCTCTGCCCAGGGACATCCCCGGCCAGCGGCAAGCGCAGGTGACCCGGGACAGGCACCGGCGAGAACAGGTTCTTTCTTGTCTGGTGGTCTGGTGAGAAAGAGGCGACATTTAACAACCTCCCCCGAGAGTGCTTTCCTCTCGTCTTTCCTCCTTCTGAGCCGATTTAATTTCTTCTATAGCCCCCTTCTTCGCTTTGTGAGATCAAAGAAATCTGTGGAACCGGGCACATTTCAGCGGAAACGTCGATTAAAGGGAGTGGGGGAGGCAGCGCTGGTGGGATCAGAGAAGGAGGAGCAGGAGAAGGAGGAGAAGAGAGGCTGGAGGGAGCATCCGGATCCACGCAGTGTCGCGGCAGGACGGGCCGGACCGGGCAGCGCGGGCGACACCGGAGCTTGGGCGGCGGCTCTGCCGGGACCGGGGGCTCCTCCGGCCGGGGCACCGGGGCTCCACCGGGCTCCTGCTGCCCCCTGCCGCCCCGGCGGGACGGGACAGTGCTCGCTCCCGGCCGCTGCCCCCGGGGCCGAGGCCGCTCGGAGATCCCACCCGGACTCCGTCCCCGCGGTCCCCACGGCGCCGGGCGTCTCCAACCCCCACGGGCCAACGCCGCCACCTCCGCACGTCCTCGTCCGGCACCCACCGCCTCCCCGACCCCGCCACGCTGAGGGGGAAAGGCCCACCCCACGCGGCGTGGGCTGCCCTCGGGCGGGGGCTGCCAAAATCCCACTCGAGGATGCCATGGCATCGGTGTCCCCTAGCACATTCCCCAGCCGGGGCCACCTCAGGCCCCTGAGCCGAGGGCGCATCTGGCCGCAGCATCACCCGTGGCTGCCGTCCAGGGAAGGGGATGTTTAGGGGATGAGTAACATCCTTCCTGGCAGGGCCGCTGCCCGCTCCTGGAAGCTGCTGCAGGCACAGAGGAGCTCAGCCCCTTCGCCCGCCTCTTGCCCCGCTCAGCCGGGGAAAGAAGCCAAGAGCGAGGAGAAACTCGGGGATGAGCCGGGGCAGTCCAAACCCGTGGAATCGGCACGAGTTCCAGGTGCCAGGGAGAAGGGAGGGAGGATGCTGCGTGGCACCGTGGGAAGCAGCCAGGAGGCACAGGTTGGGGGAGGCAGCTCCGGGCCCCCTCTAGAGCAGGGCTGGAAGCCAGATCCTGGCTGTGTGCTGCCAGAAGCAGCTTATTTTGGAAGGGAGGCGTGTTGGCAGAGTGCTTGGTGCGTGGAGCTGCTGACGCCGGGGAACAGGACGGCTCTCATCAGGTTCCAGCCATGCCTCGCAGGCCAACGCTGCTTGGCTTCAGCCTGCAGCAAAATCTGCCCCAGCACAACCGGGACTGGATCCTCAGCTCCTGAGTCACCCACTTAAAAGAGTGGACACTCCAGTCACAAGTCATCACCCTGCCCAGAGCCACAACTCACTCTCAACACCAGAGGGGCTTCCTGGGACTCACCAAACAGGATGGACAGAGCTCTTACCAGCTCTGACCCATCCAGCAATGTACAAGCTCAAGCCTGAAACCAAGAAACAGGCACACAGACTCCACCATGGACCCTGCTTCCCCTCTCCTCAGCTCCCAGGAGCAGTACCAGCCTCTCAGGAGTCCAACCCAGCCTCTCCAGGGGCTCAGATCCTCAAGGCAGCAGGGTCCAGCTGGAAACTGCAGCAGCACTGTCAGGGTGCTGTGGCATTCAGCCGTGACCAGGTCTAGGATGGATCCCAAACTTCACAGCAGACAAGGGACCTGCTTTGCCTTCTCCAGGTGCTCTGCTGGCACAGGCAGCCCCTTGCCAGCATCCCTGTCCCTCCAGAGATGGGCCAGGGAGCACACCTGGAGCAGGCTGCTGTGCCTGGACATGGCTGGGGAGATCCTGCAGCTTACATGTGGCTTGGCATGCCACGAGTTTGGTCAGGTCTCAGCCCATCCTGCAGCAGGGCACAGCTGTGAGCCGGGGGATGGAACAGCCAAGCTCCCAACACGCAGCAGCCAGCCTTGCCCTTCAGAGCCACACACTGCAGCATTGTGGCCCGGCTGGTTTTTCCAGAGATGCATCCAAGGGGCGCAATCAGATCTTGAGGGAAGGGAGCAGGCACGTTCCTGGCTACGCAGAGGAGCTGTCGAGGCAGTGCCAGGAACCGGGGCAGTTGCTGGGCCCCGCAGCAGGCCAAAGGAAAAATCAAGCAGGCAGCTCCCAAACCTGGGCTGTGCCTCACTGCCCAACTCCAGGAGCTGCTGAGCCTTTGCAGAGCTTTGTTTGCAAACCCTGCGGCAGAGCTGCCCTGCCCTGGAACTTCCTCCAGCTTTGTTTTACACCAACAGATATTAAACAACCAGCCTGGAGGGCTGGGATGGGGGGAGGACCCTGCTGGGGGAGCAGGGAAGTACTTGTGGGAAGAAGGCTCTCAGAGGAAAACAGAAAAGTAGCGTCAGGGAAAGGGAGTTCCCTCCACACAGGGAGGTTGTTTTTGATCAGGGCTTGTCTAGACTGGAGTCACCCACACTGCACAAGCACATCAACACCACGCAGCCAGCCCAGGGTTTCCTGCTGTTCCCAGCAGGACAGAGGACCTGGGCAAGAGCTGACCCTGGCACTGCCCATCCCACCCCCAAAGGGACTGGGGGGACCCTCAAGCTTCCAGGGTGCTGTCTCCCAGTGTCACTCATTTCTTCTCAGCAGTCAGAGGGCCCTGTGCCCCCAGGCTCCCCAGCCTGGCCCTGTCACCTGTCCCCACAACAGCCCTTGGGCAGCAGAGGGTCACGGGCCAGCTGTTCCGAGGCTCTCAGCTCCCTCCCTGCCTTTCCTCCGCTCCGGCTGCCGGAGCAGCCAAGGGAGCTGCAGGCACAAAGCGTCACTTTTTCCAAGAGCCTCTCCCTGCTTTCCCTCCTCACTTGCAGAGCAGCGCCGCGATGCTGGGGAGTGCAGGAGGCTCCTGGATCAGGGCTGAGGCAGTGCCAGGATGAACTCAGCTGGGACGGGTCTTGGAGCCCCACACCGGCCACATCTCTTCTTCAGCTCAAAGGGCTGCCTGGCCAAAGCACAACCCCTGTGAACGGGACACCTCACAGGCATCACAGGCAAGGAGCACCTGGCTCGAGGACGCTGCTGCTCCCAGCAGCCCTGGTCAAGCCCACCTTTCCCAGGGCAACTGGGAGAATAGCTTAGCAGCCCTGACAGCCCCCACCTAGAGCTGAGGGGCTTCAGACACCTTTCCCTGGGAAAAGGAAACCCCAAACACTTCAGCCCATCTACTCCAAGGCCAGGAGCATCCATGAAAAAAAGAGAACAGGCCTGACACAGACATTCTTTAAGGATGATCTAATTTAAAAACAACATCATAATGAAAATGCATGTATTTTAAAAGGAGACCCACAGTACTCCAGTGCTGGAGGCAGCCACGTGTCAGTGATGGGACTGCTCTGTACCCATTGCTCCCACCTTCCCAGGACATTTGGACAGCTCCACATCCCCATTTCCTTTACCACAGAAAATGTCTCCCTAGCCCCGCCACACACCCTAAAGCATCTGCTGAAGCTGCAGGAGGGATAAAGGTTGGAGCATCCCCTTGCCCAAGCCAGGCATGAAGCAGGCAGGGGGCAAACAGCTCTAGCTCCCAGCACTGCAGAATTGGGCACAGCCAGAGACGAGACAGCCCAGGCACCCTTTGCTCACAGCAGCTGCTGGTGGGCAGGACTGCTCTTAAAGGTAATCAATGGAGCAGAGAAGAACTCTGGATTGCTTTAATCCTTTCCAAAAAAGTATAGCTAGCCCAGCAGCTGTCCTCCTCCCTCTGCGCCTGTGAGGATTTTTACTTGTACGGCTGGATAATTTAACAGGGACAACACACACTCGGCCCAGGCAATCAGACTTCCCAAGGAGTTTGCTCTTCGCTCAGTGTGCTTTGCCAGCCCAATAAATCCACCCCCACGTGCCACTCTCCCCTCCCTCCCTTCCTCCGCACAGAGGGCTGGGACAGCAGCCTTGGGACGTGACTCAGACGCACAGGGGGTGAGGACATCCCCGTCCCACGGGCAGGGCGCTGGCATCACCAGGTACCGGCAAGAACGGCAGCACCACGGGCACGGGGAGCCAGGTGCCGTGGCACTGTGGGAGTGGGAACAGGCACGGCTGTCCCACTTGTGTCAGCCAGAGGCACCAGAGCCGTGGAGCCAATGGTTAATACAGAGCCAGTGTCCCTGTCCCCAGAGCCAGGAGCACGGCATGGGGCAGGTCTGCAGTCCGGGTTCACGGGGCACCCCGGTAGCTGTAGTGATTGTGGTCGGGGTCGCTCAGGGTGAGGGGCAGGCTGGGCTTGCGCTCCGGGTCCTTCTCCTCACACTGCCGGGGGGGACGGTGCTTGAAAAAGTCAGAGACGTAGTGGACCTGGAAAAAGAACAACAGGAAAGGCGGTTTGGGGACGCCTGTGTCAGGCCAAGCAGGAGCCCAGCCGAGCAGCAGGCTGCACAGGGGACACTCACAATGAGGACAGCAATGAGAGCCCCCTGCAGCAGCCCCACCAGCACGTCGCTCCAGTGGTGCTTGTAGTCGGACACCCTGGTGTAGCCCACGTAGATGGCGAAGGCGATGAGGAAGAACTGGATGGTGGGACGCAGCAACCGGGCCCACTTCCCCACCAGCCGGGCCTGCACGTAGAGCTGGGCAGCAAAGAAGAGAGAAATCACCCAGGGCAGGGGTCACCAGCCAGCTCAGTGATGGGGTGCTTGGGGCATGGGACCCGTGGGGGCTTCCTGTGGCATGGCACTTACCGCCAGGAACATCATGCAGTACATCCCAAAGGAGGAGTGTCCCGAGTAGAAGGACAGTCTGTGGGGCAAAAGGGATGGGTCAGGCCATGAGCAAGCCCCCAGCTGGTCCCCACAAGACCCTTACCCACTCCACAGGCTCTGTCCTGCAACAAGAGAGCCTCAATACACATCTGGGGCTGCCACTGTGAGCCCAGCACCGACGGGCAGGTGGAAGAGACACATCCTGTGGCACCATGGCTCACCTGGACTCGGTGATGTTCCTGCTCTCTCCCTGGCAGACGTTCTCCAGCTGCACATAGATGGAGCAGTTCACCTTGGACCAGTCAGGATTGCAGACAGCCAGGAAGTTTGGCCGCAGACGGCCGATCATGTATTTGGCCAGGTCTGTAAGGGACTGGCTGATGGCCCCCCCAAAGAGAAAGGTCCCAACCACCTTGTAGAGAGCAGCCAGGTAGTTGTTGAATTCTGACTTGGAGTAGAGACGCTCAGTGTAGACCAAGTATGCCTCCCCTAATGAGATCTGCAGAGACCAGGGGGCAAAAGGTGAGGGTTGGGGGCCACTGAGCAGCTCGCCAGGGGTGCAGGATGCTCTGGCTCTGTGGCAGAGGAGTCCCTGGCACCCACTTGCCACAGGAGCTCTCCCCCTCCCTGCAGGGAACCAGTCCCATGGGATGTGGGTCTCGCCACTCCAGTGGGAGCTCCTGGCCCCAAGCAGAGCAGGGCTCAAGCTGAGGGTGTTGTTGCCCTTCCAGGGCTCTGGAGGTGGCTGTGCTGGGCCCCAGCTTCCAGATACAACATGTCAGCATGACCCTGCCCAGGAGGAAAGGGGGTAACGGTTCCTTACAATGATAACAGTGCAGCTGATGGTGACCCCAGCCATGAGGCCGTGGGTGATGGTGTCTGCCTTGTAGGGGTAGCGGATGGAGTCATCGTTGCAGTAGAAGCCTCGCTTGTATGGGGAGTTCACCAGAGTCAGGATGATGAAGGGCAGAGATGCTGCAAAGCAGAGAGAGGTGAGGACTGGGGACGGCAGCCAGCAGGCTCCACACCAGCACACAGCACCACCCATCTCTCATCCCTAAGTCTCTGCTCCCCGATGCCAGGGAGGGATCCCTCCCAGGGATGAAGTCCTGAGCCACCTGTACCCAGGCAGGAGGACTTGAACCCACCAGTGCACTGCCCTGACGGCGATAGGGCCCTATCAGAGCTCACAGATGCCTGCAGCACCCAGATACCACATGAGACGGCCACAAACGGGCACACACAGAGCCTCTGTGGCTGCCCCACTCCTCTCCAGGCACAACAGTGGCAAGGCTTGATCCTGTGCCCTCTCCTCACACTGCCCAGTCTTTCAGTCTAGGAAGACAGAGCTGATAAAATTAATGAGCACAGGCATCTTGCACACCTGTTTTATAGCAGGGAAGGGCCTCCAGATCGTCCCAGAACCCTCACAGCAGCTCCAGGAGAGCCAGCCCTGGGAGATGCTGGTGCATGACCCAGTCCAGGCACAGTGGGACTCCAGTGCACTTGGTTTGCTCGCCTCATCCTCCCACAGCCCTCGTTTCTGCCAGCCTCTCCTTTGCCCCGGCTCCTCGGGGCTCTGGAGAGAGGCTGCGCTGGCTGGGTCAGCCTGGGCAACGAGGCTTTTCTGCCCAGCAGGCTGCACGGGCAGCTGCGAGCTCACCCGGGACGGAACCGTCCCCGAGATCCAGAGGGGTTTTGGGGTCTCTGCGCCGCACAGGAGCCGTGCCAGCCCCCTGCTGGAATGGGCCCCCCTGCCCCTGCTCCATCCCTGCAGAGGAATAGCCAAGGACAGTCCCAGGACGCTCCCCAGGGAAGCGATGCCCCCTCCCCAGAGGCCACCTTAGGCCGGGCTCCTCTCCCAGTTCCGCCTTTCCCGGAGGTTGCCGCCTCCCCTTGTTCCTCCGTCTCCCGGGAGCCCGCACCTTTGTCCCCGCCCGTCCCCGCCTCCCCGCCCCGGGGGTCCCGCCACCTCCTGCGCTCACCGAGCGAGCGGGAGGGAGCGCGGCGATGAAGCACCGGGGGCTGCTCCGCCACCCCCGCGGGCAGGGAACCGGCCCCAGTCCCTCCGCCTCCTCCCCGCACACCTCAGACGTCCATTTTCAGCTCAAATTAGACACCAATTTTCTTTCTGGATAATTTCAACCTCCAAAAAAAGCTCCCCTAAAAATATAAAGCACCGGCCCACAGGAGGGAAACGCGCTCCGAGCGGCACCGGGACCCGGCCTCCCCCCGCCCCGCGGCCAGGGAAGCTCCAGCCGCGATCCCGATCGGGGCCTTTATTTTTAGTCCGTCTTAATTCGTTACTTCCTTGCGGCAGTTTTAGAAACATTTACCCGCACTGGGAGGGGGGCGAGGGGGTCCTAGAAGGGGTGCTCCGAACCCACCGGCCCGGAGCTGCGGAGTCCCCGGCCCCGCTCCGTCCGCCGGCGGAGCGCCGGGCTCAGCGGCGGGCAGGCGGCCAGGGCGGCGGCGGCGGCGGAGGAAGCGTCCCGGTGCCGCCCGAGCCTCGGGACCCTCCCGCAGCGTCCCGGCCAGGGACAGACCGGGCTCCCGTTTCCCCGTGGGACCGTTCCCGGAAAAGGGAACGGCCCCGAGAACCGGGAACCCCGACGAAGCCCGGTAGGACTGAGGCAGGAGCCGGCGCCCACCCGCCCGCACCGCCGGTGGCTCTCGGCGGAGGCCCGGAGCCCCGGACATCGGCCGGGCAGGTGCCTCCCACACTGCCCCCGGCCCGGCGGCACCGGCCACGGGCCAGAGCGGGCAGACGCGCTACGGGATCGCGGATCCACGGTACCTCCCGCGGACCTGGCCCCAGCCCAGGGCGCGGCCCCACCGAGGGAACCCGGGGGACGCGGAGACGCTCCGGAGCCGCCCGTGGCGGGGGCACCGGAACAGAGCCCTCACCGACCGCCAGGCAGAGCACGTCGAGCGCCACGAAGACCTTCCTGCGCTCCATCCCGAAGCCGGTGCGGCCCCGCGGCCCGGCCCCGCGGCTCACATGGCCCGGAACGGCGCGGGCCCGGCCGGGAGGTAAAGTCCGGGCGGGCGGGGCGGGGCGGAGCGGCAGCCGGTGCCCCCGCCCAGGGCCGGGCCGGGGCGGGAGCGGCGGGGACGGGGCAGGTGTGGGGCGCGGCGGGGCAGAGACCCCTCTGGATCCAGACCCCACTCCCCGCCCGCCGCTTCCTCGGGCCCCGCTCCGTTGTCCGCGCCTCCGGCCCTCCCGAGCCCCCCGGTGCCCACCCCGCCCGGCAGGTCTCCCCGCCTCGGCTCGGCTCCCTCTCTTCGCTGCGCCCAGGGGAAGGGGGAGAAGAAAGCGAGCGAGGCAACTTTGGGAGCCGCCCGAACCCCACCTGCCTCGGGCCTATGCCCGAGGGAAAAAAAGGGGCAAAAAGGAAAATTCTGCCCCTGAAACGTGCTGGCTGCACTGGTGGGGGCTTGTGCAGAGCAGATGTGAGGCTGGCTCAGTGGCGAGATGGGTTCTTGAGGGGAAGCAGGGACGTCCAGGAGCCTGTGGATGCAGCAGACACCGGTGTGAGCACACAGGGTGAGACAGGAGCTGATTTACCCGCTGAGACATTGCGCTTTATTTTCTGAGCCTCAGACGTCCTGGGAGCAGAAATCCCGGTGCTTCCCGTTGGGTTTGGGGACATGCTGAAACCCAGAATGGGGACAGGAGCAAAGGCCGGAGCACAGGGCCCACAGAAATTCCCTGGTGGGAGCAGGGACAGTCGCATCCCGGCTGTTTGCTCCGTGCCGGATGTCTGGGGAAGGAAATAAATAATAGAGAAACCACCCATGGCTGATAACTGCGGGTGNCACCGGCCCGGAGCTGCGGAGTCCCCGGCCCCGCTCCGTCCGCCGGCGGAGCGCCGGGCTCAGCGGCGGGCAGGCGGCCAGGGCGGCGGCGGCGGCGGAGGAAGCGTCCCGGTGCCGCCCGAGCCTCGGGACCCTCCCGCAGCGTCCCGGCCAGGGACAGACCGGGCTCCCGTTTCCCCGTGGGACCGTTCCCGGAAAAGGGAACGGCCCCGAGAACCGGGAACCCCGACGAAGCCCGGTAGGACTGAGGCAGGAGCCGGCGCCCACCCGCCCGCACCGCCGGTGGCTCTCGGCGGAGGCCCGGAGCCCCGGACATCGGCCGGGCAGGTGCCTCCCACACTGCCCCCGGCCCGGCGGCACCGGCCACGGGCCAGAGCGGGCAGACGCGCTACGGGATCGCGGATCCACGGTACCTCCCGCGGACCTGGCCCCAGCCCAGGGCGCGGCCCCACCGAGGGAACCCGGGGGACGCGGAGACGCTCCGGAGCCGCCCGTGGCGGGGGCACCGGAACAGAGCCCTCACCGACCGCCAGGCAGAGCACGTCGAGCGCCACGAAGACCTTCCTGCGCTCCATCCCGAAGCCGGTGCGGCCCCGCGGCCCGGCCCCGCGGCTCACATGGCCCGGAACGGCGCGGGCCCGGCCGGGAGGTAAAGTCCGGGCGGGCGGGGCGGGGCGGAGCGGCAGCCGGTGCCCCCGCCCAGGGCCGGGCCGGGGCGGGAGCGGCGGGGACGGGGCAGGTGTGGGGGGGGGCGGGGCAGAGACCCCTCTGGATC
>WAAE01023851.1:460401-477297 GCA_013400495.1 Nicator chloris
CGGAGCGGCAGCCGGTGCCCCCGCCCAGGGCCGGGCCGGGGCGGGAGAGGCGGGGACGGGGCAGGTGTGGGGCGCGGCGGGGCAGAGACCCCTCTGGATCCAGACCCCACTCCCCGCCCGCCGCTTCCTCGGGCCCCGCTCCGTTGTCCGCGCCTCCGGCCCTCCCGAGCCCCCCGGTGCCCACCCCGCCCGGCAGGTCTCCCCGCCTCGGCTCGGCTCCCTCTCTTCGCTGCGCCCAGGGGAAGGGGGAGAAGAAAGCGAGCGAGGCAACTTTGGGAGCCGCCCGAACCCCACCTGCCTCGGGCCTATGCCCGAGGGAAAAAAAAGGGGCAAAAAGGAAAATTCTGCCCCTGAAACGTGCTGGCTGCACTGGTGGGGGCTTGTGCAGAGCAGATGTGAGGCTGGCTCAGTGGCGAGATGGGTTCTTGAGGGGAAGCAGGGACGTCCAGGAGCCTGTGGATGCAGCAGACACCGGTGTGAGCACACAGGGTGAGACAGGAGCTGATTTACCCGCTGAGACATTGCGCTGTATTTTCTGAGCCTCAGACGTCCTGGGAGCAGAAATCCCGGTGCTTCCCGTTGGGTTTGGGGACATGCTGAAACCCAGAACGGGGACAGGAGCAAAGGCCGGAGTACAGGGCCCACAGAAATTCCCTGGTGGGAGCAGGGACAGTCACATCCCGGCTGTTTGCTCCGTGCCGGATGTCTGGGGAAGGAAAGAAATAATAGAGAAACCACCCATGGCTGATAACTGCGGGTGATTGAAGCGCAGCGTGAGTGGCCTGTGGAGAATGTCAAGGTTGTTTGTGGGAAGCCGAGAGAGCTGGGAAAGCTCTCAGGCTGCCCTGGAGTTTCAGGAAAGGGACAGAACCATCAGCCAGCTTTCTCCTGCCCTGATGTGCCCTGGTGCAGCTCCCTCCTGCCCTCCAGTGCCATGGGGGCCCTAGCACACCGCTGGGGCAGAATTTGCCCCACACATGCTGCCTGCAGACCCCAACCAAACAACTGAGAGCCTCGAGGCAGGAGAGCTTGGGGGATGCCCAGGCTTAGCGGAGTAGATGAGAAGACACTCTGTCTCACCGCTGATAAATCCCCCCTCCTCATCATAGCCTCCAGCAGTCCTGGGTGTGGGAGAGCTCCTGGCCAGGCCACCGTGGGGACACAGATGTGACAGTGTGGGGCTCCAGGACGGAGCACGTGGACTGTGTCACTCCAGGACACAGCACGGACCCCCCGCCCGCGCTGGAGCGCGCAGGGGAAGCGCCGCACGGTCACAGCGCGGCCGCCTCAGGACTTCGCCTCACGGGGGCCCAAGGCTGCGGGCGGTGCCGCCCGGGACCGACCCGGCCCGGTCCAGCCCGGGGGTGTCGCGGGCGGAACGCGCAGAGCCCAGGGTGGGTCCGGCGGCTCCGGGCGCGGTCCCGGGGGTCGCGGGCGTGTCCAGGGCGCGGCGCTGTGTCGCCCTCTGCCGTCCGAGCGCCGCAGCTGCAGCCGGGGCCCCAGGGCTGCGGAATCCGGTCCGGACCCTCCCCCGGAGCCCGGGAGGCGGCGGAATCCGGCCCAGATCCTCCCCCGGAGGGGTGCAGAGCCCGGGGGATCCAGTCCTGCTGCTCTCATCGCCTTGGGAAACAGCACTCGGGTCACACAGGGCCGAAACCATCATCCGTGTCAAAGGATGCAATGGAGGGGAGGGACCGCGCTCCCAGCCGAAGGCTTCAAGCACACCCGCGGTTCCCGCTGCTCCTCGGGGCCTCGAAGAAGGGGGGAAGCCGCTCCCTTCCCTCCTGCCCTGGGCTGTGTCCACCCTCGTACCCACCTCTGCGGGGCAGAGCCAAGGGGCTGCACAGTTGGAGGAGAAGGAATTCTCAAATTCTCTTCTGCTTCTGCTCGGCACAGGCAGAAGCAGGAGAAGAGAATTTAAGGAGTCTGTGATGGAACAGAGAGACTGTGTGGTGGGGAAACACAATGCAGCTGCAGCAGAACACTCTTCTTTGCCTCCAAGAGCTTTTTCTGGTTGAAATTTGGATGCACCCCTGCCTCTCAACGCCCCAGACCTGGCACAGGCTGCCAGGGTTTTAGAGGACTCAGGGCACCTGTAAGAGGAACAAACAGCCCCCTGCACCTGCACCACTGGAAGGGAAAAACTCTGGGCCTCCTCCTGTGCTGGGATGGCATCCCTGGAACAGGAGATCCTGCCCTGCCTGGAGCAGAGCACTTGTGGAGGGCAGGAGAGCATTAGACAGCAGAAGCAGGGATCCCTATTCTTGCTTTGCCATCATTATACACTGGACTGTTGCATCTTGGCCTCCAAATAGAAGACAGACTTCTGGCTCGCCTTCAAATTAGGTTTTTAATTAAATAAATAACGGCGAGGGGTCTTCAAGGCAGTGTCACTTCACAGTGTAGGGCTGGGGGGCAAGGGAGAAAAAAGTCCAGCATTGGGAGCGGCTCAAAGTGAATGTGCTTTGTAAGAAGGAAAAAAGAAAACCCCAACAAAAAAAACCCAGAAAAATACCTCCTCCCACAGTGACTCCCCCTCCCTGTCCCAGCCTTTTTCACCCCTCTCCCTCAAAGTCATGTGGAAAAAGCACCGCACTCATGTTGAAAGACCCCATGCAAATCTGTAAACAACACTGAAGGACATAAAGAGATTTCTGCCTCAGCCAGCTCCCTGCTCCTTTCACTAGGGCTTGAAATAAACCAGAATAAAATAATGGTTTCAGGAAAACTAAGAATGTTCTCAGGCAATGGAGATGCCAAGGCCTGCCCCTCCCTGGGAGGGCTGCCTGTGCTCTCACCCTGCCTCCTCTTCTTCCTTCAGCCAAGGAGCTTTCTCTCACCCCCAGAAATGGGGAATGACAGCCTGGGCAGTGCCATTATGGAGCAGGCACTCGTGTTTGCTTTGTGTTCCCAGCAGTCAGGAGCAACTGGAGGGGAGGCCTCTGCCCACCACATCTGGCTGACAAAGCCATGCCAGGTGAAGGTGCCTGGGCTCAGCACCTCCCAGCACAGTGCTGGGGACCAAAGCAAACCCCTGCTAAAGCACACAAACCAGGCCTGGGGCTTAAGAGATGAGACAAGGTCTAACCCTGACATCCCATGGAGCTGTTTGATGCTGTCTCCGTGCTCCTGCTGCAGGGCTGGGCACAACTTCCCAGGGCCAGGTAAAAGGAGGATGCAGGCTTGTGGCTTTAGGTACCTGCCAAATCCACTGGCAGCAGAGCCAAGTACACAATCACAGCCCCAAGGCCTCTACCAAAGCAAGCAAAAATCCTCAACCCAAGCCCCTTCCCAACTGCAGAACACAGCTGGAGGAAAGGACTATCTGCACCAGAGCCTTGCCAAGCAGGTGAGTGGAGAGCATTCCCTGCATGGAAAAAGAGGAATGACAACACATTGAGCCAGTGGCCAATCCCAGACCTGGAACACACCTGGGAAGTGAAGCAGCTTTGGACTCCAGCACACCCAAGGACAGGCTCCCGTGGCTCTGCACAGCACCTGGCACCTCCCTGGACATGGCAGAAAAGACACACTTTCCTCTCAGAACAGCCTGTTTTGTGACACAAGGAAGGGCAAGAATGCTCAGGAGAATGCTGTGCTCCTCTGCCTAGGACTGTGCTAGCACCCACATCGCAGGTTTCACACCCTGGGAGCTAAGCAACCTCCTCCCTCTGCTGACAAATTGTTAGGACAAACTGGGAAGTTACAGATGCTTTCACCTGCATTTTACCCTCTCGCATTGTGGCTCAGTGAGGATCAGGACATCTCCTGCCAGCAGCAGCACCACAGCTCTGGGCCAGCATCACTCTGAGTCTAGAAACTCCTGTTACTCCCCACAGAAGTTTTCCCTGGCCCAGCACTGCACAGGAAGGTGAGAATGACTTGAGTGCACACAATGCTGCTGAACATGCAGCATCCCTTTCCAAGACTTCTGCCCAAGGGCCGGGCCAGGCCACATTCCACCTGCAGCTGGTGGAGAGCCAGGAACACGTGGCTGCTGGAGGGGGAAGCAGCTTGTGCCTACCTGTCATGACCCATGGCTGCTGGGAGAAGGACAGGGTGAGTGGCTCCTACTGCAACACGCTGCCTGTGAGAGAAGGGCCAAGACTCGTCAGCCTCCCTTGGCATCGCCGTGCCTGTCTCTGCAGGAAACTGCCCTGCAGCCCTCCCAAGCTCTCAGACCCTCAGACTGCCCCCTCACCATGCTGGCGACACATCCCTCTTCTCAAAGCACCTCTGCCCTCAGACTGTCCTGCTGGGGCCAAGGGACATGCCCCCTGTCCCGAGGCAGGGACTCACTGAGCAGACTGGCATCACCTGGGGTGACACGTGGTCAGCGTAGGAGGGGGGTGATGGATTTCTCCCCACTCAGGAAAGCCAGCCACCACTTTGCACGATTGTGTCAGGATACACTGGAGCAGAAAGGTGTTTGGTTTCACTGTAGCCTTGGATCAAGGAGGATGGAAAGACGGATTCCGACCAACAGCTCCAAACTGTCCCCGCAGGACAGTGGAAGTTCCAGAATTTCACTCAGTCAGGTCAAAGTCCTTGCTGGGTCTGTGACAAATTTGTGACTGGAGACTCTCACTGTGACAGAGGCTCTGACCGAGCCACAGGTGCTGGGCAAGCCTGATGAGCAGACAGGAAAGTATTTACATCTCCGATGCCAATGAGACCGAAATCTGTGACCGATAAGGACACTTGTGCAGGTGCCACCACTGCCTCAGGGTCTCTGTCCAAATCCACAGGGCCAGCAATTAAAGGCAACCCCTCGTTAATGTCTGCAGGGAGAGTGAAGTCCATCGTTATTGTCTCACCAGAGTTCTGCAAGGTCTCCTGCTTCTCTGCCAGTCCTGGTCCCGTGGGTGGCAAAGCAAAGAGCTCGGTCTCAGAGGGGGTGACAGTGTGGCGTGGGCAGGGCACAGGGACAGCGCCCGAGGACGTCTCCTCCGAGGGGTCAAAGGAGCAGTTTGTCTCCGAGGGGGTGCTGCACTCGTAGCCCTGCCCCGACTCGCTGATGCTGCCCAGGCTGCAGGCTGTGCTCTCCACACTCAGGGGCTCTGCTCAGGTGGGCACAGCCCGGGGGGAAGACAGAGGGGGACACAGCAAGGGAGAGAAAGCCACAGTGAGTCCACAATGCCCAAACACCCAGGTTGGTCCCACCTAACCCCAACAGCATTTGTTTGAAGGCACGAGTGTTTCTTTATTGCAGCAACCAGGATCTCCCCGCCAGCGCGTAGCCAGGGGAGGCAAGATGCCGACAGCAGATGGGAGGCCATCAGTGTTTCTATGGAAATTAAAGGAAACCTCACAGATACACTGCAAGATAAGCCAAACCCTAAATCAAATCCCCTCGTGCCAACAACCCCTGGGAGCTGCCCACACAAAGCTTTCATCTGCAGTAAGACAGTGAGGGAATGAACCCATGTTGGGCTCCCTGCAGATCTTCTCACAGCCAGCTCTGTGTGAAAGCAGCTTCCACCTGACTTCTGGGGCCCTAACCCAGCTTCTGGAGGAGCTGCCTGTGTCAGTACTTTGGAAGGACCTCACTCAGGTGCCCAGTGAATAATGCTTTTGTTTTGGGAATGACCTAGGCCACCCCTCCAAGCTCAACACAGGAACAAACTGTTTTATAGTCACCCCTGGTCAATGGAGAGACAGGCAAGACTCTTCTGCTGACACCAAAACCCATGGCAGACAGACAAAAATGAATTACCTGTGTTCTCAATTGCTATCTGATCTTGACCAAAGTGAGCATCCATGCAGCCAGTCGCAGAGGGAATTGGTGGGGAGCTCCGGGAACGACTCGTGTTTTCCACTTCAACCCCATCCAGGTCATTGTCAGGGAAATCCCTGCAGGGAAAAAGAGAGAGCCTTGCCACCACCTGCTAAGCAGAGAGATGCAGGCAGGAGAAAGGGTGACTGGGATCAAAACTCATCAACAAACAAAGCAATGGGACTGTAGAGACATCACTAGAATGAATGTCCATCCCTCCCTGCTCTGCAGAGCCTGGTTTAGACTCTGCCCTGAGGAGGTGATCTCAGGTAACACAGTGTGGCCAAGACTAGCCCATGCTAAACCAAAATGGGCTCTCCAGCTTCCTAAAGAGCTCTGCCCCCCGTTCTGTGAGCCTCAGCCCATTCCAAAGGGAAATAAATACATGGTCAAACACCCAGGGAACACCCAGTTTCCCGGAATGACTGTGGTGGGTCCTTAGCGTGCCAGCAAAAAGCAAATGATAAGAACATATTTTCCCACCCCAGGAAGATTTAAGATTTCAGGTATTTTCCTGTCTTGCATCAGAATTAAAAAAAAAAAAAAAAAAATCTAAGCCTTCATCTGATGTTTTTAATTGATTCAGCTTCAGGATTTCATTTTGACCTATTAAGAGATTTCCGTTTCAACCTTTTTGAAAAGGTGTATTTTGAAAAGTACCTTCTGTAATTAGCATACATTTCAAAGGGAAGAATTTGCCTCAAAGGGAAATTAATTCAGGTTCCAAACCACCAGAAATAAATGCATTTTTGAATTTAAAAAGCTCCTTTCCCAAAACCTCATCAAACTGAGTTCTTTCACCGAAGTCAGCTCTGAATCCCTGTCCCCAGTCTTTTGTGGATGCGTTTGTCTGAAGCAAAACTACTTTCAACACACAGAAAAGGACAAGAAAGTCCACATCCAAGCAAAGAGTTCTTTTATCTTCCCTCCCAAACTTCGTGTTTGTGCTCTGAGAACACCCCGTGCATCCCTCCATCCTCCCACCCGAGAAACCTTCTGGAGAAGAAAGCGCAGTCTGTTAAGCGGAGGTGCTTTGCAGCAGGAATCTTCACTGGGAGGTTAATATTACTAATTTTAGTGTGAGAATATTCCACGCACGTGGCTCCAGGGTGGAGGACGTACTTCTTCCTTCCTAGACGAGTCTGCTGAGTGAAGTAGTCATAGCGCTCTGATTTTTTCCACATGTAGTAATACTCCACGCACTCGCCCACCGACCGCGTGCGGACCTGAGGAGAAACACCCCAGTCAGGACACCCACCCCCATCCAGGTGCATCTCCTGGAGCAAGGAGCTATCTTCCCATTTAACCAGCACAGAAAATTCCAAGTGCATTATAGTGGTTTACATTGCTATGGACACATTGCTGCAGAACAGAAGCACGCACTGAGGTTTCCGAGGTGGCCAGAGAAAGAACTCCCCACAGCACACAGCTGTTGTCACAGACCCGTGTGGGCCACACACACTCGTGCAGGACTTTCCTGCGCTTCCAGCAGCAGCACACTTAGCAGAGAGAGCAAACCTGCATCCATTGTCACTGGCCAGCATCAACATGCCTACAATTACCCAGTGGTAGAACTGGACTCTCTGGTTCTGCCAACTCCCAGCACAGCAGCATGTCCCGGGGCCCAGCTCTCCCTACAACAGCATCTTGCCATTCTAGAGGACCCCAGGGGACTTTACGAAACATCCACATGCTCAACTCACTCATTCACAGAAGTACTGCAAGGGCTGAGAGTTTGGAAAGAACTTTTGAGACTCCAGAAAGGGCTAATCAGTAATTAACTGACATCACTCATGCAGGTCAGTGGTGTTTGTGACTTCTCCCACCTGGAAAATAAGGCAGAGCAGGGCAGTGAACAGCCCATCACCTGCTGGCATGAGTCAACACAAAGCCTGGGATTGGAACTCGGCCATCCTGAACTCCCTGAGGCCCAAAGCACACCTCTGGTGCCCAAGCACCTGCCTCCTTCCCCTGCTCCTGACCTGGGGGGAGCAGCCTTACCTTGTTTGCTTGGATAAGGTGAAAGTTTTTCCCATGGACCCTAAAGCCATGTTCAAAATTTCTACATTCTTCCTCGCTCCAGGCACAAAGCTCATCTGTAGCAGAAAGAAAGAGTTGGAGGAGATGTGCAGAATCTAGAAAGAATTGCATGTGCCTTGATGAACCCAAATAAGGGAGGTCCTCACCTCGGATAACCTTCACGTTGAACCGTAACCTCCGCAGTGCCTCTTCTGCATTGAAGTTGCATTTCACCAGCTCATACAAAGCCTGGGAAACAAAAGGAAATCACTCACAGCACATACCTGAGCATCACACCACAAACCAGCCCGCTCATGACTCATATTTGTCTGGTAAAGCTTCTGTTTCCCAGGAGCCACCATGGTGCTAACCCCAGCTTGACCACAAGCAGAGATTACCCCATTTTTTAAGGCATTGGATTACAAACCCTGGGACTCAACAGATGCAGTTCCACCAGAATTTAACCTGCCTAGCTTGGAGTAAACACAGCTGCTCTGAAATGCTTGATCTGCTGACTTTTCCAGTCTTCCCAATGGGAGGGTAACCAACCTCCCCAGACCGCAGCTGGGCACACACCCTCACTTATCCATGAGGATCACTGGAATTTGACCTCATCCTGACCTCTGTAGGGAAGGTAGCACTGTTGGACCAGCACCACCTGGGTCTGTGTGGGCTGCAGGAGGCCCTGAGCTCACCTGCTCATTGTCCTTGACCACTTCTCCCTCTGGCAGGCTGCTGCTGGACAGCTCGTCCCACTGCCGCTTCACGGCGCGGTACAGGAACTCTTCCACCTCCCTCTCAGGGAGGATGTTTGGGTCCCAAAGCAGCTGATCTTCATTCTCATAGGCTAACAGAAAAAGCACTGAAATAAGATAATCAAACAGAGAATTCTGCTGCTTTTTGAGAAATGGTCTGCATGGACATGCATGGGGGAGATAGAGGAGGGAGGAAATCTTTGCTTGGTACTCCAACTTGGCACTAGAGATGATAAACATCTATCAAGGCACTGCATTTTCCCTCCTGATTTTGGAAGCAGATAAGCTCTTTATATCTCTTTTAGGGCCTCTGGCATGGATTCAGCTTGCTTCCATTGTTTCAGAAAAGTTGGCTGACGAAGTTTTTGTTATCATATTCTCAAAGATTGCTGTTTTGATTAATTAATCCTGGCAAATAAAGACTGTTTTAACTTTCTTGTCCAGAAGCTCAACAAGCTGGCACACATTATTGCATACAATCTACAAACCAAGGCACCTCTGTCTACTCTGCAGACATCCCAAAATCAGAAACAGATCACCTCCAGAGAGCACTGAATGACACTAACACACTACTTAAGGAAGATGTCAGAGAGAATAAATCAGAGCATCCCCAGATGGGTGTTCCTTCTCTTTAGCTACAGCTGAGATCCCCTCCTGCAAACCTGTCACACCAACCCAGTTCTCAATGAGCTTCACCAATTCTGTGCCTGTGTTCCCAGTCCTATTAACTCGGGCTTGTTTCAGCCAGTAAATCTGAATGTCAGCACTGAAAGTTGCCAAGCCTGGAGATACAGAGCAGGACTGATGATCCAGAGCCCATCAAACCCCCCTGCCAGCAGCCCTACATCCAAAGTAGGCACAAAGAAGAGGCTGCCTTACCTTTTTGCCTGTGCCTGTTCAAGCGGAGGATGGGAACAGTGGCCTGATACTGAGGTCCAACCATGATCTCCTAAAATCCCACAACAGAGAGGTGAGAAAATTGAAATGGGAAATGCTCCACGCAGGCTGTACTTCATGATTTAGGGACTACACCACTACAAGGCTGATTTATTTACTGGTAGCCCCCTTTGTCACTATTATTTCTAGTGAACCCTGACTATTTTATAGGGTAACTAAGAAGATTTACTATCAACCAGATGATACTGTGGGGACCTCCAGCATTTACATAGTTTTAATGTAAAAGATCTATGGCAAGCAGCTAAGGTTGGAAGTAAAGCAATGCAGAGGTTTTCCTGCAACCTTCACAGCCAGGATGAATTTGGAAGCCTGCTTCTCTCTTTAGGAAGATGGTTCCCCCTCAGTAAATCCTACTGGGAATACTGCACAGCATTTCACCTTTATAGGGCTACAGGCTGCAGATTTAATTTGCTGAGGCACAACAGACTTCCCTTATCTGAGGCAGAAGATAATTTCAAGATTGTATTAAAAACCCCTCTTGTAACCCACACCTGCCACTGCCATCCACAAAATGCAAGGCATCACGAAGCCAACTGGGGAAATAACATAGTGCTTTGGTGTCAGGCATTTTTCAAACTCAGGAGCCCCTCTTCCCAATGCATTCAGGTCATTTACCTTCTTACACTCGTTGGATGGGATGGAATCCACCTCTGAGTCCTCAGCCATGGAGGAAGCACATGGAGATGAACATGGCTCTTTGTCTTCATCAGCAAGGAAGTGGTTTGCTTTGTGGGAAAGGACAAGATCTGGAGTTACAAAATTTTTATTCTAGTCCTCTACATTCCCTCTCCTTCCCTTCATTTTCTGTCCTAAAGTCCCTTTCAGCATGGTCTACAGTGACAACTTACCTGTACTTTAATTTTCTCACTTTAAGTAAAAGAATTTGCACACTTGCCACATGGATGGCCAGCCTGGGGAGCTCAGACTCCTTAATATTGCAAGACAGCAGAATAAACAACATCACTTCATGCTGAGTCCGTCATGTGCTTTGGCTTCCCACATATTCCAATATTTAGGAACTGCCACAATACATCACTCCACTACTACTACTGACTTTATTCACTTGCAGAGATGTCAGATGAGGTACTGATCTTTCAGACTGCAATTACAGCAGGCAGCAAAACAATTCCCACTCTCTCAGTATTCTGAGTTACAGCTCAAGACAATTCTCCCCTCATCCCACTGCTCATCAACGCTCTGTCCTGTCCTACCCAAAGCCCGGTAACGCCTCTGCCATGCAGACAGTCCCCAGGAGGAAAAGTGGAAAATCTAATGTCAGGAGACTGACAAAATTAAGAGAACCATTCTCACCCTCCCCTGCACATCATGTGTAAAAGTGAACAGCAGCTACTTAGGAACTAGTGACACATACAGCCAGGCTGGTTTGGGAATAAGTCCGATGCATCGTGGGACGTGACGGATGGAGTCAGATCATCAGCTGAAGATTGTGTCTCCTCCTCTTCTTCCCCTGAAAGCAAATCCTTCGCTATTTGTTCCTTTTAACAACAACAAGAAAAATATTTTTAAATTAAAAAAATTATATGAGGGGGAGTGAGGCCTAGAGTAAAAGCATTTCTGGCCAACAGTGGCCACATCCACAGATCTCCTCACCCTCCCACAACTTGTCCAAAGACAGATTCTCTCTCACACGCCCACCACACCCAGACTATTTTCCCTAGAAGCACTTTAACAAGTGTCATGAGTGGCTTCCTATGGAAGCCAGAGAGTATGAGCAAGCATCCCTTTCTGTAGAGCTCCACTCACAGCAAATATCTCAAAGATCCTGAAAGAGGAAGAAAGAAAAAAAAACCCCAACCCCCCCAAAAAACCCCACTTTCTACAGACTTTAGCTAGAACAGGAGGGGCCATGGCTTCACTTGGGAAGATACAAACTTTCCGTGGCTCTTCACGCACCCACGTTGATGTGCAAATACTTGTAAAGTTCCATGCAGAGTTTTTTACATTTTGAAACAGACATCCTTTCTCCCTTCTCTAAACACTTCACACTCACGTTTCTACACCTCTGCTCCTCACTGGGACACCAAAACTAGGCAGGCCCCTTCCCACCCCTCTGAAATGGGGGAAACCTCAACAATTGTGCAGACACCCAGGCAGAAAGCTGCTCTCACCTTATCCAGAGTCATATCAGGGAGGTTGGGAGTGATGTCATTGCTCTCGCTGTCCTGCTCTGAGATGGGATCAGATGCCTCATAGCCATACAGTGCAAGCAGCTCCTCAAATGGCATTTCACTGCTCTGAGCAAGAGGAGGACAAAGCTGCATCAGGAAGAGAACAACCACAAGAGCACCACACCAGCTGGAACACAGACAGGCAGAAGCAGTCAGGGCAACTCTGCTCCTCTGGGGGCTCTGAGTACCTTCAAGTGACACTGTTGGCACCCACTGTAATCTGTCCCTCTCAAAGGTATGGAAAAGCCAGGAACTTTCACCCCAAAACAATACAGTCTAGAGCATTTTTAAATTACATTTATCTTTTATTCTAGATTTCAAACAGGTGAAAGATGCCAGACAGCACAACTGTATTTAAGCAGAGGAAGGGGAGGAGCAAATCCCTGTACCAGTCTTGTGCCTGGCCTGGAGAGACACTCCCTGTCACCAAGAACAGTCTGTGTTCCACTGAGGTCTCCATGGGACCACCCACAGCTGAAGTCAGGGCTTCACACAGAAAACAAGCAAATCCACCAGGTAATTTCCCTTCCCATGCTGCCTTTACCTGAGAGGCACTGAAACTCTTCTCCAGCTCTTCTAAAGATTTCTGCTTCTCCTGAGTATCATCTTCCTCCCTTTCTTCCCTCACACCGTAGTTCTGGGAAAGGATCTCTGCCAGGTTCAGTCGATGATCAGCTGAGCCCATTGACACAACTGCAGGGATCAGAAGAAGTTGGACACTAGCACCACCACGGACCAAATCTTGAGATGCAACAAAGCCAGGGATGATCCCTTCTCGTGTGTGTGCAGATATGATAAACCAGCGGAAGAGATTAGGCAGAACAGAGGGAAACAGAGACCACAACTGGCAGCAGCCACTTCATCAGCACAAAGCCTCGTTCTATGCACATTCGAGCCCCACAACTGCCTGGAAGCTGAATCTGAAGGTTTTCTGAGAATTTGTATCTCGCTCCTCACTGGATTCACTGGTGTCACAACATGTGTGCACACACTGCAGCCTTTCCTTCACCTGAGGGAATTTTTAGGGTGATCACCCCTTACTCAAGAATGGGTAAATGGACACCTGTAGGAGCTTTGGCATCTTTAAGCTTTTCCTCCTTTGTCAAACAGCATGGGAATCAACCAACAGGCGTGGGAAATGCTGCAAGGAGAAGGGAAGTGATCACAGTAACTTTGTTTCCTCTGGAAACCAACAAACAGAGGGCTGTGAAGTCGAGGTACCTGCTGCACTCTGAAGGGCGGGCTCTCC
Source organism: Nicator chloris (assembly GCA_013400495.1). Lineage (NCBI taxonomy): Eukaryota > Metazoa > Chordata > Aves > Passeriformes > Pycnonotidae > Nicator > Nicator chloris. The sequence continues at coordinate 473,347 of WAAE01023851.1, forward strand.
AGGACATAGGCCACGGGCTGGGTATGCGACCACCCTCGGGCTCTGCCGGCCAACAGAGGCCTTCAGGAAAAAAAAAAACCACGGCTGAGACAGCTCTCCTTAAAAACACAACACCCTTCCACCCACTTCACCCCACCAGCAAATGTAATTCATTTCAGTTCAAAGCAAAAGTTACCCAAACTCCCACAGGGCAGTGCTAGGAACCGTGCTGTTCAAAAGAGCTCATGGGGTGTACTGAACAGTTCTTCCTGGCCTCCTTACCTTCCCCGCAGTCCAGGTGTTTCCATTCCACCCATTTTACCTCCAGCACTCCACTCACTACTCATACCCCCACCAGTTTGAGACTTCAGAGCTTCGTGGTTTACATTTTCACTTAAAAGGAGGACCTGGACCCTCAGCTGTTATTCTAAACACACACATGGTGTCTGAGCTCTGCGTTTTTAGGGACTGACCCTTCAGAGAGCAGCCAGCCACAACACCCTGGCTTCTGCCTGATGCCTCACTGCCCCCAGGAGCTCAGGGGCATGAGCAAAGAGACAGCTGAGCAGGCAGAGAAGGAGTCTGGTAGGACCACGAGTGGCACAGACAAGGTGAGAGAGGCTGAGCCAGGCAGAGCCTGAGAACAGGCACCTGCAGGGTGGCATTTGGTGCTCGGTCACAAGTTCAGGCAGCAGCATGGGCTGAGGAAAACAACCCAGACAGAACATCTGCTGCTCCTCAGGCTGCTGTGCACAGAAGTGCTGTTCATTAAGTTCAGCCTAGGCAGAGAGCAAACAGGTAAACAACCAAAGCTTGTGGGTGACTGACAGCACCTGATTGCAGAAGAAGATCCCAGAGTCAGTCCCCCAGACCCCAGTGACATCTCTGTAGGATACTCAGCCATCAACAATCCCAGCTCTGCACCATCACTCCTCATTTACTCATTTGGAGCCAGGACATTTACAGCCTTCCATAGGAGCCTCTCACAATTTATTTAAGAAAACACAGTACAGCTTCACATTAAAATCTATCCTCTAACAACAAAGCAAGGTATTCACCAAAAGAAGCCACCACAGACTGTGGGTTCTGAGTAAGTTCCTTCAGCTATCAACATACAGACTGGAAATTCCATAATAACGAAGAAGATGCCTCCAGTCCACCATCCCCCAAGATAACTCCCCCAGAGACCACTCTTGCTCCAGACAAAGCCCTCCAACCATGCACACAAAAACAGAAGGGAGAAGTTATGGGATGATGAAAGGAGAAGGGAACTGACTCCATTTTGAGGATGGTTATACCAGGAAATGGCTCTGTAAGTTGAGAAAGTGTCAATGTGCCTTTGTTGGGCTTTGCTGGAATGTGATCAAGCACAAAACCCTCTTGGATAAAACCTTCTAAGCAAACAAGTGTGGTTTCATGGAAAGGGTGTGGTCTAACCTTACTCCCTCCAGGTCTTGGACAATCTGCAGAACTCACTTTGCTTAGGCAGTGATCTGTAGATCAATAGCACCTCCTTGCTTGGGGATCAATAAGGCCCCTGAAAATAAAGACTGAAGCTGTTGGCATGGATGGGCTGGCTTGAAAAGGTGTCAAGAATACTTCAGGAACAATGAGATCTCCTATTAATTACCAGGTGCTGAAAGTAGGAGGATTGGCCACTACAACAGCGTGACAATTCCATAACTAATCAAGAATTCAGTTCTCCGAAGCAGTAACGGAGCATCAGAGCAAGTAGGAATGCTGGAGTCACCATGGAATAACCAGCACTGCTGTGCTGGGATTGAAGAAACAAGTGACAGACAAAGCAAACAGCCCATTCCATGCCCAAATTTAAACACGTGTGGAACGGAACAATCCCTCAGATTATTCACAAATCCAGAAACCACAGAAACAAGAGTCAACTGAATAGAAGAGAAAGGCAGACCTGGCTTAAAAATGCAACTGATGACAGAATATTCCTGATTGCCCTGATTACCAGTGCCACTGGATGTGGAGTTACTTGGTCTGAAGGTGAGGGAGGTGCAGCCTGATACTTCAAATCCAAATATCACACAGAAGGCAGAAATGCAAGAGCATGGCACGCACCAGAAACACAGAGAACAGTTCTGGGCCAGGGTGTCACTGCTCTTGCTGCTGCTGAGGGATTCCATCACCATCAAAGGTCAGGGAACTCCAGTTATTCTCACAGTGCACTGTGATGCTGGAAACTGGCTCCTATGCCCATGAGGCATTTAATCTTGGGGGGCAAAAATGGAGAATAAATTCCTTTCATCTTACTTTACCATCTGCAGCACCACTTTCCTCCTGCCAGCTGCTGCTGCTCAGGCATAAGAGTAACTTTCCTCTCAGAAGTTGAGGTTGATCAACTACTCACTCTCATGTTTGTATTTCTGGGTGACTCCTGCACTCCCGTTAAGGTGTGGACTCAAGGTTTTGAGCACATGGAATGAAGCTCAGCTATCATTTAGGAAACACGGGCACAGGCAGAGTCTGAGCTTTCTGCGTTGACTAAGTAATTTCCCAGTGTGAGGCCAATTTTGTGTCTACCCTGAGAAAACCTTCCAGACTGAAACCACTCTTACAAAAAAGTGAGGAAAAAAAAGAAATTTCCCTTTCCAGCGTTACCCTTCAATAACTAATGTCGTTTCCTGAGCCAGTCTAACACATATTTCAGATTCAGCGAGAAGCATTCCTGCTTCCTCTGCCTCGTCCACACTCCTTGGCCATAGGGCCATTTTCCACAAACTCCAGCTGTGGCCAGAAGGAAGCAGAATAGATGGAAACAGATTTGTCCTCCAACTTATGTCTCTGAAAGACCAAAGAACGAACAGGTGACACAACACACAGACCACCTTCTGCACTGCTCAGGAAGACCACGAAGATCACACCTGTGCAGTGTCACAGCAGACATGCTCCACAGCCAAACCTCATCCAAGAGACAATGACACTTCCTGGATGTCCCCTGGACAGAACACTCTGAGCCACAGCCGTGCAGGGTGCTGAGGCAGCACTCTGGCCCAACTCTGTGCCCAAACAACACTTTGGCACAAGTGAATGCAACAGCCTTGGTGCTCCACCAAAGGCCAAAGCATGGTGGATGGGCAAAGAGGCCAGGCAGCACCTTCCTCATGCACAACGCTGAAACACCCTGGAAGAGAAGCCCTGTCCTTGGACAAGACACTGTCACAAGCAATGGGGATCCGAGATGCTGCCACAGAGTACCTCGAAGTCTTCCCAGCACCCTTGTTCCATGTTGTGGTCACCGAGAGGGTCACGCCATAGAAATGTTCACGTGTCACAACAACCATTACAACAGGTCAAGGATATTTGAGGGACATGGCAAGACTCGATGGGAAATGGCATCACCATCTCAAAGAGAGACAGAGCAATGGCAGAAACGTTTCAGCACAAGACACCAAGGCAAACACCACAGGGCAATTGGGGAGGCAGTGGGGAGTCCCCACCTGGCCCCCCTTGCCTTCTGACCCCTAGGCAAGGTGGTGAGAACCATCCTGGCCACCCAAACCAACAGTTCCCGACACGTTCCCCAGTTCTCTGCCATTCCCCAGCCCTCTGCCATTCCCAGGATCCTGACCTCCGTGCTCCCCCACTGCTCATGCCGCCTCTCACCTGACAGCCTCTGCGAGCCCCTTCCAACAGCTCCACATCCCTGACCCCGGCTCCAGCGACCCCACACCGCCGTCGGGTTCTGCTGGGCCATAGCCCCGAGGCTCCCAGTCCGCTCTGCCCCCGGGCCTTTCCGCCTGCCCTCTCCCCTCGTGGTCCCGCAGCCCCCCGGCCCGAAGTCCCTTCACGCCCCTCTCCGGGCCCCTCTGCCGCGGGTCAGGCCGCGGGGTCCCCGCGCCGGCACCGCCCGCCCCGGCTCTCCCGCCTTGTCCCGCGCAGGAGCCCCTTCCCCTGCCCGCCGGCGCCCCCTGCCCGGCCCCGGCGCCCCTGGGCCCCAGCCCGCCC